>JAVHNN010000182.1:0-13205 GCA_031439585.1 Pterocarpus macrocarpus
CCTCGTAAGCTAGTCTCATGAATCAAGCAAGATGCTTATGGATTATTTTCGACCAATCTCATTAACACCTCCGATATCATTAAAATAGGATCCGCTTCATAATCTGCAGAGAAAACCAATCTGATCAACAATTGCCTCATTTGGTTCTTGGTCTTGATTAGTGATCTCCCATCACGCTTTCTTATGGATAGCAATATTTGCCACCAAGTTGATAGTCCACCTTTCAAATATAGGCAACAATTTTCACTTTTTGCTTCTTTCAAGCACATCCATGTACTCAAAGAATTAGTCTATATTTGCAAGCCAATCCGTAAATTCACAATATTGGAAATTAAGCTATCAAAAAAATTAGGAATATCTACCTTCCATCACAATCATGTCTCATAAGCCCAAGATAGTTCCTCTTCATACGCTTTGTCGCTCGCTCTAATTCTGGCCCAAAACATCACACCTAATGTCTATATGGAAGACTAGGCTTTATCAATAGGTCACTTACAAGCAGCCCCATCTCTGAGCACATCTCCCATTATCATCCCATTCTTTGATCGTGGCTAAGCCAAGAAAATCCAATCGTAATTAGATTATTGAAACGTCCCTTCAATCGATCAAATTGTCCATCAAACTTGTCAAATTCTTGCTCCATAGCCCTCAATGCTACCCCTTGATTTGTCTTAGCCTTCTAATCATTGTCATTAGGACCACTACCACCTTTGCCTGCACCATCGGCCATTGAACTTTTTCTAATTACCAATTGACATAGCAAGTAAGCATGGAAAACATATACAAAAGGTGTAAACTAAATTTTACAAAATATTGTTCAAAGAAAAATGGCTATCAAGTCTGCAAACAAGGATTTATATAGGAGGTTAACCCTAATTAAAGTGCACAAAAAGTATAGTATCAAAACAGTCTTTTTTTAGGCTTGAAGCGATCTCAAACAAATAAATGCATATTGCCATTTGATATTCTCATCTTGAACTTTCTATTGATATATAATAATAATCATTTCTGACGATAGATAAAAAATTATGGGCAATTTAAGCTGGGTCGACCATTTGAGCTTCTTTCAATCAATTTGGGAATAATATTCTTCTACAACACACTCCATGTCAAGTGCAGGCTTTTTGTTTGCTGTTGCTATGTGGGTGAATCAGGTGTTTTTCTAGGGACTAATGCGTGATGATAGAGAGAGGTGGTGTGATTTGTTAGGTGTGGCTGGAGGAGCCCTTTAGGACGTTATCTAAAGGAGAGGTATTTGAACTTTTGAGTGTCCTCTTAGGTGAGCTCGGGGGAAAGGTCATCCACGGTCTTGGGTTGCATCCAAAACTTTTCTCTCTTGCTTATAGTATGTTGAAATGGTCAGCATTGAATGAGTCAAAACAGAGAAGTTAAGACTACAAGTATATGGTCCTTTTGTTCTCTTGCTTCTTTTGATGAATCAAAATGTAACCTTATTTATCCTTGAAGAATTAATTAAAGTGATAACAAAAAAAGGACGCCAGGATGAGTCATCTAACTATTTTGGATCTTTGGAGATATATGACGACAAAAAAGAGAAATGACTAGTTGCTTTTACTCCATCTAAAGTAGAATTATTAGTGTGGGTTGTTGTTACATGGTAGGATTAACACAAAAGAAAGCTTTGCATAGACTTAATGTCGATGATTTGTCTTGTCCTTTTTATGCAAATCTCATATTGAAAGCCTATCACACTTATTCTTCCTTACTTGCTCATTTACTTCCTAAAAATTGTGGAATCTAAAGTGGTTGCAATAAATGGGATTTATTGGGTTGCTTGCAGACTTGCTCCCAGCTGACTAACTTTGGAAGCCTGGCTTGGTGTAAGATTCTTTGAGAGAAGTTAAGAAGCTATGGACAACTTGTTTCTATACTATTGTGTGGTCAATACTCCGAGGTGAGGAACAAATGATTTTTGAGAATAAAGCTGTGAATTGGGACAGCTTCATCGCTGAAGTCTCACAGAGGTGGACTTAACCGGATTTCTTCTTGGCTCGGGAAAAGAATTACACAGGTGAAGAGGCTAAAATATGCTACTGGTGGTATTCATAACTTCAATGAGGCTAAATTGTGAGAGATCAGAGTTATGCTGTGTTTCTACTGATAGTATGTATTTGTTTGCTAATTACCCTGTACTCTCTGCCTCTCTCCCCATGAGTTTGAGCCGCTTGAATAATAAAATGATCGAAAAAAAAAAAAGGGTGTTGTCTTTGTGTCTCTGACATTTATGCTTAAATAACACTTCTTTTTCAAATTCTTCCATTTACAGCAGACACACTAGTAATGTGCAACATATTCCTCCAGCACTAAAAAGAAAAAATACAAAACAATCTATCTATATATCGCTGATAGAATTCATAGTGCTCTCGCCGGGTCGTAAGAATTTTGTAATGGAGTTAATCTTGGGCAAGGCATTATGCCTAGCCTTCTCTGCATGTCAAATCTGGCCTCATCTATTGGCAACATCTAAATCAAATCTCTTGAAGTAAACGAGCAAGTGTGTCAGTGAGACTCACTCTTCTATATGGCAAACGTGGATCCAGGCAAGCTCTCTTCTACTCTGATCCAAAAGGAAGGTACTTCAAAATGATGACCTTCATCAAGTTCTCTCCATTGTCCATGATAAACCTCCTCCTGAAAACTTCTCGTGCCCGACCAAAAATCCTTGGATCTCTATGAAGCTTCCACACATTGGCAAATACACGGGTACCTTTTGGTATGTGAATAGCCCCTTGAATATAGCAATCTTCTCTGCCTCATGAGGTACCAATAGGGGCTCCTGTGTGGATATAACCTGTAGGAGTTTCCCTTACAATAGCTTGCAGATAAACAAAAGATTTTATATCGATGCTTCTCACCTCTTCTATCCCTCCCCACATGAAGGTCATATTTCCTCTTGTGCACGCTTCAAAAGCATGTTTATTGTTCAACAATATGGCTAGGATCCATGTCATTGTGGTGGATGTCAGGTGTCTGGACTCCCGCTAACATACAAGATTCTAAATATAGAAAATCTGGCTTGTTAGATAATAAACAAAATTAACAATAATAAATAAATAGTAATAAATGGATTAGCATTTTATTGGTACTATGTACTTATTAATCCGTGTATATATAATCCAGTATAAATACTTCCAAATAAAAATTGCAAGGGTACAACGCATTCCAGAGAGTTAAAAAACTTACGTAAAATTTTCATGATATGCTTCGATCGTGAAAATTTCCTCCCTCCCTTGTAGGAATTTTCGGGGTTTTGGTCTTCTTATTATTATTTTTCGTCAGATTAACTTTTTTCTTATTTAAATATAGATTTTGTCAAGCATATATATATTTTTTTGTAGTGTTTAATTAATCTGCGTAGATTCCTATAATTTTACTCATAATTTTTTAAATAGCATTCCCTATAATTTAAAAACTTATAATCAAAATTCCTAAATTCAATAAAAATTTGTAATCAAATCTCTAGAATTAATCAAGCTGTTACAAAAATTTAATAAAGTATAGAGTGAAGCATTTTACAAGTGCACATCCCTAAATAAACAATGTACTAATGACTATCCTATCTAACGATTTAGATTTTTGGATAAAGTGTATTTATACACCTATCATCTATAATCTCTACTCTAAAAATTATCTCACTCTTTCTTCTCTTATCTCTAATCCACTCCACTAGCGTCTCCCTATCCACTATCTTCACCCAAAAATCAACTCTAAAACCAAAACCAAAATCAACAACCCCAAATCAAAATCCAATTCCAAACCCAAAACAAAACATATTCCCAAATCACAAATCAAACTCCAAACAAGTCCAAAATCACCAAATGAAAAGTAAAAAAATTACTATTTTGAGCAAAACCAGAGCTACAGGTGCCACTAGCTTTGGTGAAAGCTGTGATGTATGGTGGGTCTTTGAGGTAAACGAGAATGGGGCAAGGATGGGAGAGGGAAACAATGGGAATGCTAAATGGAAGAGAGAAGTAGATTTGGAAAGAAATAGGCGTGTGGTCGTGGTGGGCAATGGATGTCGGAGGAGGGAGAAGGCAAGAATGAAACAGCAAAGTGTGGGCAACAAAAAGAGGAAAGCAAAAAAAAAAAAAAAAGGGAAAAATTAGAAAAAAAAGTATACAGAAGGAATCTAAAAATGGAAAGTTGCAGTGGAAAGACCTAGAAAAGCGAAAACCTCGATGATGGTGGGTGGATTGTAGAGAAAAGAGAATATTCTAAAAATATTCCGCTTTAAATTGGATGTTTTTGTAATGGTAATTATAGACATAGATTTGATTAAAAAATTTTATAATATAGAGACCAACATTATAAATTTTTTAAATTATAAAAAATTTATTTAAAAAATCGGGAAAGTAAAATTATGTGAATTTCCTAAATTAATTTTCAAATATATTTTTTATTTTACTGAGCTCAAATTAAATTTTCACATGTGACAATTTAGGTTTTCAATTTAAAATGTAAAAAAATTATTCAACGGAGAATTATACTATTTTACACTAAAATGGAAATATCGCTGATAAGAAGAGAGATTCTTAAACTTGTAAATTAATAGTCCAGACTCTTTTCTTATTTTGTTAAATGTATATGTACAGATAACATATCTTTACATTAATATATAATTTTTTTATAAATTAATATGAACTGCAAGTCACCTTCATCTACATTAAAGTTTTCTGATTTTATTTAATTTATAATGAATTTTCTGGGTATTAAAGCATTATCAAAACAAATAAATTAACTATTTTATACTACAATATTTAAACCTTTTCACGCTTCTCCCGTAAAATCTCTACAGTCAACCCATTTGAGCTTGAAGGTAATGATCATATGTATTGGGTACAAAAAGAAAGAAATATCAAGCAGCAACTTTAATGTGGATCGATATCACTTACTTGGACTTTTCCTTTTGTCAGATTTAAAATACTTCATCTACAGTTTACTCCTTTGTCTTCATTATTAATGATTTTCTTATTAAATTATTTCTTTAAAATAAAAAGACACTCCAAGTTATAATTAGAGCTTAATTAGAATATATTACTCAAAATTTTATACTATTATTTAATTAAATATATTTTATTTATATATAATTATTTAAATAATAAATAGCAATTATATTAAAAATTTTTACTGATGCATAATAATATATAATTAAATATTTATATAAAAAATTTTATAACCGATAATATATTCAAAAATAAAAATCCTTATAATTATTGTAGTCTATATATTTCTTGGCCCAGTTTGTTTCAATATGAGATTTGTGTGTAAAGTTTTCCTCTATAATGTGAGCTTTATTTGGAAAATTGACAGGGATATTGGACTTGGGCAGAACCCATCGTGCAAGAAAAACCCTACCTGGCGGCGAATTGCTTTAGTATGTACAGTATAGACACACAAGACGACACACACGCCGCACAGAGTAGACCTTTTTCTTTCTTTCTTTTCTTTTTTTTTTTTTTTTAAAACCGCCTCAAACTGATGAACGGTTTCCTGTAAAAATAAAAATCTCATGTATAAATACCTGCACAAATTTGCATATTCTGATATATATTTCACTACCAAAACACTATATGAAAAAATTATTTCCATATATTTATATATATATAAATTCTCAGAAAAGAAGGAGAGCTAATGAAAAAGTTATTAGCGCTTTCAAGAGATCGCTTCTTACAAACTATATGTGATCATATGAGAAGTATAATCTCACAAGTGTAATAATTTAGGTACATAATAATTATAAATATAATTATTTTACTCAATTTTTCTATATAAACATCAAAACTCTAGAAAATAATAAAATGGAAATACACTGGAACATTTTTGAAACAGATTTTTAATTCTATATAAATAAACTCTTGAAATATGTGGGCAAGTATAATCTTCATTACTTCTTAACTAATTATTTGAAAATATTAAAATAAATAAAGCATTTAAGCTATAAGTTTGATCTATAGGATGGTATGATAACGGCAAGATTTTTACACTATGGAGGAATTCCTCTCTATCCTGGAGGCAGTTATGAAATGACACTGCGTGCAGGATTTAAACCATATTTTATACTTTATAGGCGTTTATT
Organism: Pterocarpus macrocarpus; assembly: GCA_031439585.1. Lineage (NCBI taxonomy): Eukaryota > Viridiplantae > Streptophyta > Magnoliopsida > Fabales > Fabaceae > Pterocarpus > Pterocarpus macrocarpus. The sequence continues at coordinate 6,101 of JAVHNN010000182.1, forward strand.
TTTGGTACTACCTGTTAAAATTTAAAAAAAAATTACAATTTGAGATTTAAAAAAAGGGTTACAAATCTGATATCGAAAGGCTACAGATTGCATCATAAATTGAGTTCGTATTGTAAAATTGTCCTTTCCAACTTACATGAGATGTAATAATATAAAATGTTATTTGTGTAGATAATAACTTAGACACCCTCAAATAATTTAAAAACTTAGATACTTCAATCGGGATATTCGCTGAATTATAATTTAAACAAGTGTAAATTTTATTTATATAAATAATTAATTGATAATAGATATATATATTATTTATAAAAATTAATATATTAATTTTAATATTTATATAATTAAAATTTATATTTATTAAACTATGATCACTATAAATTTGTTAAGGAAATAATATATTGATTCAATATGCTTATATAATTAAAATATATAATTATTTAAAAATGCAATTAGGAGATATGAATTGGGGTATCTTAACTCACTTCTTCATTGAAATCACACATAACTCATAAAATAAAATGCCTCTATTATTATGCAAGTGTTAAAAGGTTACAGCAACTTTTGTTGAACGAAGCTTTCTGGCACCTAATGAGTCCTATCTGCTTATTTTGTTTCGTAGTGCTAAAGTGGGGCAGGCTTCTATCTTCTAATAATTAACAAATGTACTATTGGAAACGACGACTTACAAGTCTTCTTACCAAAAAAACGAAAAATCTTTTTCATTTAGAAAAAAGGTTTTTTTTATTTCATAAGAAGTGTGAAAATGTGTATCCACAGAGGCATTAAGTATATTGCCATTTTTTTTTTTTTTTTTTTCAGGTTCTATGAATCTCAAACAAGCATGTGCTATTTCTAGTTATTCGAGTTAGAAAAAATGAGGTGAAATCCTAAGTTACAGTAGCAACTTAATAAAATCCAATATATAAGCATATTTAAAATGAAAACATACTGTGTATAAGAACTTAAAATTCAGAAGAAAATATATGCTTACACATAATATTTGCTCTTGATGATATTATTCTTCACAGTATGACCAGAAGGCAGGATCGTCTTCAATGGCAGACAGCATAACATCTCAATGAAATCTTGCTTCTCGCTTGAACTGTTTAGCTGACTCACTTCTCTCTTCATAGTATGCTCTTTCAACCCAGCTTCCCACACTAAGGGTGTGTGTCTCAAATCTTTTGTAATCTGCTTTCATGGATTTGATAACTTGGCCTTGTACACCAAAAAACCATCCAATTACTGGGAGAACTGTCAAATCCGAAGGAACAAAACTTCCCAGATATATGCATATGAATCTCTTTTATAAGTTTCACGATCGGCTATGTGCTTCTGCATCATCCACATCTTGCAAGTAGCTGAAAATACCACTCTTCCCTGCAATCATCTTTTTGTGATCATATTGAAGGTCAGTATGTTCCAAACTATTCCACTACATGACAACCTTAACTCGCATGAATTGCCCCCTAGATACACAGTGAAAGATCCTTGATCAAAAAGTATCAATCTCGGATTTTACACAACATGCCTCAATGATCTGGAGGTGCATAGAGAAGAGAGTAGTTCAAGCACAGCTAGCTTTCTCAGCTTGGTCCAATAGGTTGCCATATGGAGCAAAGCAAATCCTGCATAGTTATAACCAAGGCTGCAAATTCCATGGCTAGACTTGAAGTGAGGCTAAAACTCTGTCATTAGTGGTGAAGCATCTCTTTTATTGCCTCTTGGTTGCAAATCACAAGGGCAGGGTATGCTCCAAGATCGACTGGAAGATGGGGCCATACTTATCAGCCAAAGCAGCAAAAGGTTCGTAAAAGCTAAGTGGTGGCTTTCTTGCCTTCCTAGTGCAGATGGAGGTGACCAATCAAAGGTAACGCAACCTGATGGTTCTGGTGGCAGCAGGCCCTTTCTTGGGTTATGTGACTAGACTTTTTCATCCCTCCATGCTGTAGAGAAGCACTAGAAGCTTAAAGCCACCACTATTTAAGCATGAGAAAGGAAATCCATGACACCCGATCTCAACTTCAGTGTAGATTAAAGGCTAAATCAGAGGACTTTGAGAAGTGTCCTAGTTGAGGCATAAGTCTTTGGTCTCAACTCAACTAGCATTAAAATGGTGTAGAAGACAGTTGGACAAGCCCATTTACAAAGATTAAAAGGTTGTGAAAAGTTAGAAGAGCAAACAACAGGAATATCACTAACTTTTAGGCAAAGTTGATACTTTGTTGTCACAAAACGACTTGAAACCAATCTGTATAATTGCTTTCGCTAACGGGTGGAAAAAAAGTGGCAATGTCATCTTTAAAAATTTTGACTTCCTTGTATTATAGAAAGAGTAAAATAAAGTAAAAATAGTTTTAACACCTTAGTACACAATGGTAAAATAAACTTTTAACATATAATTTCCACAAAATAGCTTTCTAGAAATAAAAAATATTCCATTAAGTCATTACACATAATTAATATAAGTACAACACTAAATTTCATATTGCATAGACTTTAAAATCCTTTTAGGACTATTATATAAAGCACTAAATAGTCTCATACATTACTTTTGACTACAGTGTTTTTACCTTTAACGATTTCTTTGATAAATATCTACAAAGATGTATCACTTTGTTTTAGAGTATATACTTACCTCTCTTTAGGATAGAGGTAAGAGGGGATTGGACAAGTAGTCCTTGACTTGGCCACAAGTAAATTTTACCCCATATATATATATAGCAAAGTGGCATTGTTTTTTGCTATTTTGTTTATTATAAAAATAATGGTAAAAACTTCTTGCCACTGTAATTGGGATACCAACTTCAATCGGTTTACTGATATTTGATTGGTTCACATTTGTGGTTCTTGGACCGCAAAATTTTATGAGTATTCTACTAAACTAGCTAAGTACACTACACTAAGGGTATGCACATTTCAGTTTATCCAGCTGAATCCAACAATCCCACCCATGTGCATAAATGATTTCATTGCGTGGAGTGAACGGTTTGTTTTTAAACTCCGATTAACTCACTCCTCTCTAGCTTAGTTCAACCTAACTCAATTCACCTGAAACCCCACTTTTTATTTCCTCTTGTTTTTTTTTTTTCTTTTTATTATTGTTAATGAGTTGTTTGTGTTGCAGACTCTTGTTAACTCTTTCACCAAAAACAAAAAAAGTAAAGAGTCCTAATTTCTTTTTCTTTTCCTTTTCCCCCCATACTTTGAGCCACCGCTCCTCCCTTTCAAATCTTCCCTGTCCCTCCGCCGTGTCCCTTATCTCGCTGGGCCTGCAGACACGCCGCTCCTCCTCTCTTCCCATTCTCCCTTCCCCTCTTCTAAAGCATTCCTCTCCCTTCGCCACATCCCTTGTCCACCAAAAAACCACCACATGCCAACATCAAAGGAAGGCACACATCGTAGCAGACTGTAATTTTACGGAGAAAGTTACGCAGCCTGCAACCTCCATCATTAGCCCACCGAGCCCAGCCGCGGTTAGGAAGGAAGCCACCGCTAATACCAGCACCGTGAAGCCACCGCCGATCAACTATGAAGCCTTTGCCGCTGTGAATCTCTAGGCTGTCGCTTGTGTAGCTCTCTATCAATCAATAAATGTGACGATTTTAACCCGGGAGGTTGAGACTTCATGCTCAAGCTGGGCAAGTGATTTTTCTTCTCTATTAGTGTTGATCTCCGACCTAAGATTTAAGTATATTGTGTGATTTTTATTTTTAGTCTTGATTGTGATTTGAGATTCAAAGGTAATTTTACTTCTATTAGTATTGATTACTTGATTTTTTACTTTTATTAAAAGTGTTGTTGAGTCATGTTATTTTGATCTCATGGTTTGGTTTATCTTTATAACTTTATTAGTGTCTCAATCTATCTTTTCATCCCTAGTTTTTTTTTTTTAAGGTAAAGCAAGCAACCACTAAACTCAAGATACCCAACCCAACCCAACTCAAAAGTGCTTAGGTCAATGGGCTGGTTCTGAGCTGGGGGTAAAATCCAAAAACTCGACTCAACCCAACCCAACCCAAGCCTATTCAATCGAGCTTCGAAATGCATTTTTTATCTTGAACTAATTGACTCGACTTGTGCACACTCCCATGACCAATTCCTCGGGTCCAACTAAGCTCATACTAGCCTTCTCTGATCCTATTTCTCAAAATAGTGATTGAAACTAATTAAAAGAAATATTTTTGAAAATCCATTTGTCCTTTACACTAAAAAGAGTAAAATTTATTCACTCCTCAATAATTTAATAAATTAAAATTCATTTTTTCGATATTTAATAAATTAAATTTCTAATGTATATTATTAATCTAAGGATATATAAATCTTTACTTTCCTCATTTGTAGAGATATAATATCAGAAAAGCTTTGTATCCAATTTGAAAAAATCTTGTATTTTACTTTGGGTCACATGTTTTCACTACGAATATTAGAAATTTTTGTTCACAAGACACAATAATGCACTGAATACATCCCGCGTGGTATCGTTTGGTGACTAGTATTAGATGATAATAAGCGATACAGTGCATGCGATATGTTATGATCTTATCCGCTGTTTTACACAAGAATCAACTTATCAGATAACCTTATTCATCAAATCTCAAGCTATATCGTTATAACGATTATAACCTGATTTACTCTAGGATGCCGATAAAGCTGACATTAACTTTTCTTAAATGTATAGCGTTCTTTCACTTTTTATTTTTTAATATATTTTATTAAAAAAATTAATTATTAACCAAATAATAAAATAAAAATATATAAATAAAAATAATATTATTTAATAATAAATAAATATTTTTAAAAAAATTGTAAAATAATTATTCAAAAACTAAAATAAAAATATAAGAATAAAAAAATTCTATTTATTAAAATATATAAATAATAATATTTAATATAAATTTAATTATATATAAATAAAAAATACAAAACTAAATATATGAATGTGATGCAGTAAGCCTCATTTATATTTCTACATATATAAAAACTCCATCTCTATTTCACTTTCTCTCTTCTCTCATATTTTTTATATTTATAATAAAAATATTAAAAATAAATAAATAAAATATAATTTTTAATATAAAATTATTTTTATATATAATAAAATAGAGCTAAAATAATTATGATAATTATTTAAAAATTATATTTATTATAATATCTTCTTTTCTGCTTTATATTTTTATATAATATAATATCTTTATAAGCAAATGACATACCAAACATTGTAGATCGTATTAAATTTTTATCGTGCTTATCTTACTGCGCTTCAAATATATCTATCACTACTCCCATCTCTATCGTAAGCTATCATACTATCAAGTATACCAAACTGAAATTCTTATAAAAAAAAAATACAAGGCAATCTATCTATATATCAGTGATAGAGTTCACAGGGCACCCTGGGGTCACAAGAATTTACAGTAATGGAGTTAATTGGGTGCAGAGGTTAGGCCCGAGCCTTCTCTCATGTCAACAGGTTCATCCATTGGCACATCCAAATCAAACCCCTTGAAGCAAACGTGCAAGTGTCATGAGGCTCACTTCTGTGTGGCTAACGTGGATCCAGGGCAAGCTCTCTTCTACCTAATCCAAAAGGAAGGTATCAAAATGGTGACCTTCGTCAAGTTCTCCATTGCCAGTGATAAACCTCCTGGTGAAAACTTCTCAGGCTCTGACCAAATACTTGATCTCTATGTAGCTTCCACACGTTGGCAAACACACGGGTCCCTTTGGTACATAATAGCCTTGAATATAGCAATCTTCTCTTGCCTCGTGGGGTAACAACAGATCTTGTGGGTATAAACCTTAGAGTTTCTCTCAAAATAGCTTGTAAATAAATTAGATTTTTATGTCAGATGCTTCTGTTCTTCTGTCCCTACCCACAATATTGTCAATCTCTTCTTGTGCACGCCTCAAAGCATGCTTATTATTCAACAATATGGCTAGGATCCATGTCATTGTGGAGGATGTTGTGTCTGTCCCCGCCAAACATAAGATTCTAAGTATGAAAAGTTGACTTGTTAAATATTATAATAATATATAATAAAAATCATAATAACCATTAGCATATTTTGGCCAATATATGTCGTCAATCCGTATATATAATCCTGTAAAAATATTTGCAATGATTGCAAAGTGTGGCTGAAAATTTTATCATATGAAAATTTTGGGGTTTTTTATTTTTATTTAATATTTGTTGATAATCTATTTCTTTATTATTTAACTATATATTCATTCTAACGTATATATATTTTTATTTCGTTCAAATTCAATTTATCACATGTGACTGTTAACTAAATGTAAATATCACTGATAAGAAGATGCTCACAACATGCAAATTAAAAGTCAAGTCTCTTTCTTTTTATTAAATGTCCTCTAGATATAAATAAACTTATATTAATAATTTTTATAAATTAATACGAAATTAAATGGCTTTCTACATTAAAATTTGACTTTTGTATAATTTATGAGCTTTATGTATTTTTTTCATACTCATCAGTTTTCTGTATTAAGCAATATCAACTCAAATAAATAAACTATTTTAGTAGTACACATTATTTAAACTCTTTTTTTTTCTCTCTCTCCAAAATCTCCTGGTCAACCTGACGAGTTGAAGCAAATACATATAGTGGGGAATCACAACACTTTGTTGCGTACAAGAGACATTCACATTGATGTCACTCACTTGTCTCTTTACCACAATTTGTTGGATTTAGGGGTTTTGTTTGAGCTTTTTTTAAAGTGATTTTTAATTTAAAAATTATTTTTATAAAAGTTACTTATTTATTTAATTTTTATTCAAAAGTTAAAAAAAAAGTTTATTTTAACTCTTGAAAAAAATGAGATAAATAGCTTTCCAGAGAAAGCAACTTTTTAACTAAAAAAAAATGCTTTTCATGAAAAAATTGAAATGAATGCACCTTTAAATACTTTCATCGACCCATGTCGTAATTATTCATATGTGTTTTCCTCAAAGATAATAAAAATTTTATTGAATAAATAAAAGGGACTATGTCCCACTGTATATATGGAATGATTCTTCAATGGCCTAAGGTGCTCTAAATAACTAACATTATATTAGAAATACATTAAATGGGGAACAAACAGA
>JAVHNN010000185.1:0-17797 GCA_031439585.1 Pterocarpus macrocarpus
CAACAAGACTGGAGCTCTCCAAGATGGTGCACTTGGTCGATGAATCCTTTTTCCAAAAAGCTCTTCGATCTGCCTTTAGCTCACTACCCAAAGGTGACATTCGATACGGAGCTATAGATATTGGTCCTGCACCTGGAACCAATTCGATGGTGAACTCGATCTCCCTTTCAGGAGGGAATTCAAGAATATCCTCTGGAAAAACATCAGGATATTCCTTAACAACCGGGATCTCCTCTAGTTTCTGTTCAACTTCCGTCACATTAGCTATCAAGAGGATATATCCTTGACTCTTCGACCCACTATAGTTTACTAATAAAGAGGTCAAATAGAAGAGTGTTGAGGCTTGGGATTCAGAGGATGAGACAGAGGGGAATACCACCGTCTTATCAGAACAATTGAGCATGACTCGATTGGCGAAGCCACCCATGCCTAGGATTATGTCCAGTCCAGAGAGAGGGAGGCAAATTAAATTAGCTGCAAAGGCTCTACCCTCAATTTGAAGAGGAACATTGATACAAACTTGACTAGTTTTAATAGGTTCATTAGTGGGAGTAGAAACCAGTAAATCATAAGACAATTCAGAAATTTGCAATTGCAAAACAGCCACACAAGTATGTGAAATAAATGAGTGTGAGGCATCCGAATCATAGAGTATAGTCAGGGTCTCACCGTCCACTTCACAGGTACCTTGGATAAGTCCCTCGGACTTATAAGCTTCCTCCGCATCCATGGTAAAAACCCTTCCTTGATGTTGGGGTCGAGACGGTTGGGATGGATTCCTGGTTGGGCACTCATAAATCTTGTGGCCTGGCTTGCTACACCCAAAGCGTACATTCTAGCTCGCTAAGCACGGCTGATCGCCATGATTCCTACCGCACTTCGTGCAAGTTGGATTCGGAGGAAGCCTTTGAGGCTGCTTGCCTTTGTTGCTCACCGGCGGAAATCTCCTTTGCTGTTGAAAGTTGGGCTTGAAATCTTGAGATCTCGGGCTAACCCTCCGAAATTCCCACCAAATGCTCTGGCTGCCACTAGTTTTGAGTTGCAATCTTCCACAAGTCGGCATTTATTTACCAACGTGGGAAAATCTCTAACCTCCATTGGCCCAATCATGTGAGAATATCTTCTTGTAACCCTCCTTCAAACTTGATGCACTTCCAGGCTTCATCTGAATTCCTCTGATAAATTGTAGAGAATTTGCACAGCTCTTCAAATCTGGCAATGTATTCGGATACCGTTCGGTTTCCTTGGCGAAGCTGCATAAACTCGAAGTTCCTTGGCATTCCGAACTAAGCAAAGTATTTCCGTAGAAAACGCCTCTAAACACCGCCCAGGTGACCGCTGTCCGAGAGTCTTCAAACAATCTTCGCACTCTGCTCCACCAAAACTCAAGGTCAGCCTCGAGCATGTAGGTGGCAAAGGTCACCTTTTGATGATCCGAGCAATCCAGACGGAGAAAATTTTCTCCATAGCCTTGATCCATTCATCGCCTTTATCAGATCATACACCCTCTAAATCAAGCTGATTCGCTTTCCCCAACTCAAATAACTTAAGATAATCCAAATCGGCCTCTGGCCATGTGGATTTCCTTCACAGCCTTGCCTGGTCGCTACCTAGCCGATCCATCATCCGGTGAGCCGCTGCCTGCTCTCGCATCGCTTGAGCCATCTCTCGCACGGTCCATAAGTTCAGCAGATTCTCTTGAGCGTATCCTGCACGGCCTACCTCGCCCTAAGCCATTAAGTTCTCGAGCACACAAAACAAAGTTATTGAGTTGATCAAGCTCAACACTAAGTCTAATGTGCTAGTAAATAACAAATTACACGGCCAGACACTTCAGGCACATGCACATCTATATCTTAACCGTATAGGCAAGATCTAATGCATGTTGTCAATTAAAAACATAGATTATGTGAAGCATAGTCACCAATCCTCAGCCTTAGCTAGACGAATCGTTTCGATACTAAAAATGTAACACCCTACTAATTTAATGTTATGCTTAAGTTATAGCATGAAATTAAGTAGATTGTGTTATCAGATTAATACACCGCCACGCTTCCTTTATCTCAGATCTTTATTTATTTATCTATTTATTTGAAGAAGTGGAACGCAGAGTAAAGAACGTGACAGGGGTTTAATGCATCACAATAGAGAGATAAGGACAATTCACACTTATGCTGTCAACTATATATATATATATATATATATATAAATAGCCACTGTTTTAGCTTATGTACATGTTTCAAAATAGGATACAAGATGGGGTCAGACTAAAAAGACATAAGGCCCATGTCCACTAACTCGATCTCTATGTGGTCCTCAGAGGACATTTCAAAAACCTACCACTAGTCTATGACCCAAAGCTGCATGCTACCAAAAGAGGGTCATACTATACAATATCGCCTGTGGGATGACTCCATTTGGTCGTAGCCGCTGGCCATATCCGGGCCCGGCCAAGTAGCCTGTGAGACGGTCCCAAGGAGGAGGAGGATGATGAGCCAATGGCCTCGACGGTCGCTTCTGAGCCGAGGGGATGTCGCACTACCGCGAGGTGACTCCGGCGCAGGATCGGCAGAGCTATAGCCGCTGCAGTGCGAGGTGGAGGGGAGGTGTGCCGCATACAATGGAACCGCAGCAAGGCGGAAGCAGATCAAAAGTGACGGTGCAAGGGACGCGAAATTCCTATCACTAAAAAGGTAGAGATGGAACTGGCAAGAGCCGACTATATACAGCGAACCCACTGCAGGGTCATGGTGGAGCCGCAAGTCCGCACCTCAATGAAGAGGGTAGGCTGTCAAGGCCCATCAACCCTCTCCATATCTCGCATCCTTTCTTGTTTCCAATTCAACTTTAATTTCACAAACAAATAATAAACCAGCCACGCTCATTTAGTCAATATATCGAATTGAAGAATCAAACCACCGATAATCATTCAAAATCGAAACCAAAATAGGAGTTAAAACCTCTACCTCTTGCTTTGAGTTTGAAAATAGAGTCAATGAACTTGAAGGTCAGATAGAGTGGGAGAGTTGAGAAGAGGAAAAGAGAGTCAAGTGAGGAAGGAAAACAACGTGAGGAAAATGAGTGAATAGGCGAGAAGGATATATATAGACAAGACTTCAAGTGGTAGTTAAAATGAGTAGCTTTGATTGGGTGAAATTTTGCTGGCAAAGTTCAGCCATGTTTCTCTTCTATGTCAAAATTGCTCTCCACGCCGCCAGAGAAATGAAACTCGCTCTCACAGATTCAACATGAAGTCTGAACCCGCACTCTTAAGGTCGGAATTGCGGCCTATCAATTCGTATGAAATCTAACTCGAAATATTGCCTTGGTTTATTCAAAACTTGAAAGCAAAGCCTGATGTGAAACCAAGCACTTAAAGTCGTGAATCTGAATCATGGATCTCTATCTCTAAATCGGGAGGATAGAGAAATGAGAAGCTCCCGCTAATAAACTCGAGATCGTAACTCAAAACTTAATATCGGAAATCTAAGCATAAGCCACTACATTTGAACTAACGTAAATCGAAATCTGATACCGTGTTTATTCTAACTTGAGCATAAGGTCTAAATCGTGATATTTACGTGCATAAGGTCGGAAATCGGAAATTTATCACTGATGAGGTTGGAATTCATACATGCTTTCATAATGTCGGAAATCGGAAAATGCAAGGCAACCCGTTTGAGCCTTCCTAAGGTCGGAAACCAGAATTTTAGAATTCATCGAGGCCTAAATCGAAATCCTTGTCTCATTCAAATTTTGAAGATGAATTCGAGGTCGGAAATAGTGATGGCTCAAGTCGGAAGTCGCGGACGTTACATTCAAAGAATCGACCGCTTCTAACGAGTTCTTCTTGCTTAGTCCTCATTAAGAATTTTTTGAAATTGCCTGGAGACGACAAGGGAACCACGTAGACGTGAGAATTTTCATTCTCAGTAGGCTTCCTATGTTAACTGACAATTTATGGTATCGTCGCCATCCCAGATGCTTCGGTTTATTTACAAAAATGATCTCATGTATAGCGGTAAGAATTCGTTCATTAAGTTCAAAAAACGTATTCTTCCGAAGTAGGCTACTTCTATCAATCACTTCATAGCTTCTAGAGTAGATATTAAAATAGTAACAGAAAAACTAAAGCAGATATAAGAATAGTATCAAATAACTGCAACCAAAATAATAAAGGTAATTGTCGTGTAGTATGCATATGTAGTTGCACATGCTAAACTATGTAATTGTCTGAACTTTCTTGACTTCTATTTCCCTTTCCTTACTTAACACACCTAAGTGTTATGTATTGCCATCCTTAGGGTGTATGCTCTTATCTTTCATCCATACTTGGTCTCCTAAAAGCATTTGGCCATATAGCTCCTAGGTAATAATCTGGTTTTTTAGGATCGAGCTCATTTTTATACAAGATCTCTGGGTTTAGTTTCCCCGACTCTCCCACTGATTTATTCCCCTTAATTCATTCCGGGGCTAGCCCAAATAATATGGAAATCATACTTTCATTATAATTCATATGCTCATGAACATTATGCTTGAATGGCTTGAGATTATACTGCTTGACTCATATATTTTCTACCAAACATTTGGTAGCATAACGGCTGTAACATAATGTTTTCCCAAAATGCAAACAGAGTAATTTCAGCCAACCAATCAAGATACAAGAACTATCAGATTCATACATCGATATCATAGTATTAGGGTGGAGAATTCCATCAATACTTTACTCATTGGCCACTCATTGCTTATGGAACTTCTAATACTTGAAAGCTATCAAGATCCTTTAAAGTTTTTAAATCTACTCTATTTTATAAATTACACCATAATTTCATTTTAACTCTTTTAAATCTGAAAATTTAATATATTGTGGCATTATTAGTCTAGTTTTGATGAGTATATATTGAGTTATTGAAATTTTACTTAAGACTGCCCTGATATTGGGCAGATTTGAGCATTTAAATGTAAAAAATTACTAAAAATCCAATCTTTATTAGTTTTACCCAAAATTTATACCCAAATGAAGCTTACTATACGATCTTTCATTCCCCAAAGTTTCATTTTAAATAGGTAAGTAGAGCCCAAGTTATAAGCACTCAAATTAGGCTAAAAAGGTCTACCCTATTTCCACCCAAACAGGGCATTGGGCAAATTTGAAGAATTTTTGGGAGTAATGTATTAAAGATATGAATCTGAAAATTTTATGACATGAATATCTATATGTTAGCTTTTTAACAAAATTAGTTACGTTCAATTTGAAGTTGTATAGGGTGAGTTATGCTGCCTCAGAAACCATACTGGTCAAAATAAGGGACAAGATTTAAGGGTTTACGTAAAAAATTCATAACTTTCTCATTTCAGGTCCAATGGGTTTATCATATATATGTTTGAAAAGCTCTAAATGTCTAGTTTCATAAATTTTTTACCTCTGTAGGTCAAAACATACCATACATAGTATGGACACATCCTAGGGTTATGAATTTCAGCAATACTATTTAAATCCTTTCTTGAGTTTTTGACCAATTTCTTAACTCAAACTAAGAATTTCTAGGTTAAATCAGTTGTAACAAGTCATATAATCAACATATGACATCAGATTAAGAAGGAATAAGAAAGCCCTAACCAGCCACACAAACCTTAATATCAAACAAATCTCAAGAATCTTATCTCGATTTCAAGTTTGAGCTAGTAAGGAAGCAAGTTTTGGGTGAAGATGAATGAGTAGGGATGAAGAAGCTGAGGATGAAGAGATTTAATTAAGAAGAAAATGAGGGAAAGAGGTCTAGTTTTGGGGCAAAATATGGGGAGAGTGGGAATTAATTTTGTAACTTTAGTCATAAGAATGAAAATGACTTATGTTTATAATTGGTGGATCTCAAATGGTCTTGAATTTGGTTGAGCTTCCACCCTTTTTGTGGACAGGATGGCACCACCAAGAGGGGTGTGGGTGGCAAAATTGTGACCACTCATTATAGGGTTGAAACTAATATTTGCGTTATCCTATAATATAAATTTCTACTGGTTTGATTCTTACGTTACACAAATCCGAAATTAAACCGATTCTCCTTAAATTAGCAAGACATTGCTAATGGTCTTTATAAAAATTTCTACATAGAAATTTAAATGTTCCTAACCCTAACATTCACATTTCAATGCTAATTACTCATATCTCTCTAATGCGACGAAATAAATTAATTAACAGTGCTAACTAGACGCACTGTTCTTCGGGATGTTACACAAACATAATTTATAATTATAAATATATAGATATTATATAAACCACTGGTTGATATACTGCCAAGTATAAAATTTACTGTGAACTCGAATTTATATTAATATTTTTCTTATTTTTAATGTGAAGGCTGACTACTTTTGGATGTTTACATGCAATGTTTGATAATATAATTTAACAACATATTCAATAAATTGGTGGTAAACCGGCTTCCACGACAAATAATTAATGAAGATTACAAGTTAGATGTGGTAAAGATTTAACTTTTTGACAAAAAAAGGAAAGTAACTTTTAGTTGTATTAAGAATAATTTTGACTTAAATATATTTTTGGTCCCTAAAAAATTAGCGAATTTATGTTTTAGTCCTTAAAAATTTTTTTTATCTAAATATTTCAAAAAGTTTTAGTTTTAATCCCTACTCTTAGTCTACCTCTGTTAAGTAATGATGTGGATGATAGAGAGTCACATCACTCTTCCCATATGGTAGCTTAAATATAATTATTAGTTCCTATTAATTTTGGTTTTACTCCCTAATTTATTATTTTAATCCAAATATTTCATAAGTTTTGATTTTAGTCTCTACTATTAACATGCCTATGTTAATTGATGACTTAAGTATATTTTTAATCCCTATAATTGTGAATCGTTTTGATTTTAGTCCTTCTAATTATTTTTTTTAAAAAAAATCTCTTTTACTATAGTTGCCTCCAACCCTACCCCATCCCTTCCCTTCCCTACCCCTTCCCTATCTATTCCCTATAACATCCCCCGAAACTTATCTTATCGTTTTTCGCCCAATTATTCGATTTTTATCGAATAATTAAGATTAATTATTATTTGACTAAATATTTATTTAGGATCAATTAATTAGCAACAAATTGAGTTTAGATATGAGGGAATTAGATTAGAAGTACAGAAGATTTTATAAGAATTTTCACGAAACTGATTTACCGATTTAAAGGAAATCGGTAAGATTACTATATTTTAAACTGGTTTGAATCGAACCAATAGAATTTCAACTCATTAACTACCTTCGACTGGCTGAGAACTCAGCCACTTAACTCCTTAAAAGTGGCTGGCCTACTTTGGGCCACTTAGAACAAGAAGAGTTGGCTGAAATTCAGCCTTGCAATTTAAACCAATCAAAGCCACCCATTCCAACTACCTCACCCACACTTATATATCACATTTCTTTCTCTTCCTTCATCGTAATTTCGTGCTCCTCTTCCACAGCCTCCTCTCCTCTCCTCTTTTCTTCATTCTCTTCATCTCTTTCTTCCACTTTTAGCCTCCCTCAAGCTTCTTGCATCCATATCTTTCACTAGAACTCAAGACTAGCTAGTTGTTACATCAAAATAAAGGTAGAGATTTGATTCTTGTCTTGATTTTCTGATTTGGGTGGTTGGTGGTGTTTTATTTTCTCAATTTTTGATATATTGATTGAATGATTATGATGATATATGGTCGGGTTACATTGGCTGTTTGTGAGGTTAAATTCGAATTGGAAGCAAGAAAGGATGAAAATAAGAAGAGCTGAGGGGCTGGAGAATAAAAAACCCTCGGCAATTCGTACGGCAGAATGTACGGCTCTGCCAACTGTTAGCCAATTTAGAAAACTAGCTCCGGCAAGTATACCGGGTCACAAGTAATAAAAAAAATGAGTACGGGATTGTCGTTCCCACGAGGACCAAAACCAATTACCGATTCACTTGGGCACGTCACTATTTAGGCAAACACAAATTTAGAGAAAATTGGAATTTAAATAAATGTAGAAATTGTAATTAAACAAGCTACGAAAAATAGAAATAAGCAATGGATGGAAAGCAGGTGTTAGGGGTTGATTTCATCAAAGTTTCCTAAATTTTGTATTACCCAATTATTAACTTAGTTCCTTGACAATATCATTACGGCCGAATTACTCTTAATTATAATCAAAGCTCAATAGCGTGATACTAGGATCTCTTAGGACAAGTTGAATAGTTTAATTTCTTAGACTATTCTAAACCTATTCTAAGGATGAAAAACAAGAATTCAATTGGTCACACAAATGAGTACTTCCACTGCTGGCTACTCTAACCTATGTTAATTTCTAGTTTGGCTTATTTTGTGAAGTGGAATGGCTTTCACGCCACAAACCATACACTCAAGATTGGGTGATCAAAGCCAAAACACAGCATTAAGAACACTAGAAATTAAGTAATATATTGAAAAGATAATTAGAATAACAAAACGGAATACAAAATCGATTCGCCAAGACTACATCTCCCTAACACCTATAAGAAATTTAGCAAGTCATGGAAAAATAAAAGAAAACAATACTCTGATAGCTCTCTAGAGTTTCCAGCCCTTAGCCTCTGTTTCTCTTTCTCACCCTTGATTCCCCCACCCTCTAACAGATAAAAGAATTTAAATCCAAACAGAAGAAACTGATTTTTCTTGATTTTCTCCTTTAAATCTTCATCCCCATTCTCTTATCTTTATCTTTTTTTTAAAAATTATGATTCAAATCTTCAAGTAATCTCTTCTATCTTTTTCCTTCTTTGACTCAAATCAAATCTTTCAAAAATCATCTTTTTGCTCTTCCAAATCTTCAAATCTTTATCCAATTGTTCCCCTCTAATCTTCAAATCCTTGATGCTAAAAATCAATTCTGCAATCAAATAAATTTAGTGAGAATAATTGCCAATTAAATTCAAAATAATTAATTTCTCATTAAAAGCATCAACAATAAAGATTTATTAAATTAATCTAAGAAAATCATCATTATGAGAATAAATTTGGAAAAATTCAATACACAAATATAGGGGAAAATAGTATATTTTCACCGGTTATCAATCATCCCCAATATTTGAATTTTTGCTTGTCCTCAAGCAAAATAAGAGGTAAAAAGGATATACAAAAAGGAACATCTCACAATCTCACAATTACTGTGCATCAACTGAAATTATATGCAGATAGACAATAATGGATTCATAAATGTCAACTTTAACACAAGCTTGCAAAATTACACCCAAGTTTTAATCTTGATGAAATACTAAAAAGCTCTAATCAATTTAAGCAAGGGAAAGATGGCTCAAATCAAGTTCTTTCTTTTATGGACTCTCTAAAAGAATACAAATTAGGCACACAACAAATTTTTTTTCTAAATTGACCAATGGGGAAAAATAAAATATAGACCACATATTCAGCACATTTAATTTGAATTTAATTTTCTTTATGGGGCATAACTGACTCTAAATGCTCTGTCCTATGGTGACTCTTTAGAAGAATGTTCGATCAATGACTCCCATTCCAATTGGCCCAAGGCATTAGGTGATAAAGCACCCCTCGGATCTACTTACTCAAGTCATCCAATAGCATAGACGCACCACAAGTACATATCCAGGATTAATGTTATGCATTATGCATAGCCTGAACATTGGTACTCAGAGCCTTAAGATTTTTATAGCCTTTGGCACTTCCCCGATTTTTATTTTCTTTCATTTTTCTATCTTCTTTTTTTTTTTTGGTCTGTAAAAAAAATTCCAACCACCACATGGACAATATTAGAACACAGATTAATCCAATTAGAAAGCCACTAAGAATAATGGAATGAGCCAAAAGGTTGCACAGAGCTTAAAGAGATTCTAACAAATTAGTAAATCAAAAGATAGAAATATTGATGAATTAAGACAATTTTGGGAAAACTTTGACATTTACCGCCATAAACAATCAACTACCAATTTATACCATTGACCCAGTAAAAGAAAAGGAAATGAGATCGCATGTGGCTAAGAAGATGTGGCTCAAAAACTAAACTAGAAAGACTACAATCCTAAGCTAATAATGAGAATAAGCTAAATAAGAGACAACTTGAAATAAAGAAAATTATCAAATTGACTGAAAAAAATAGAAAAGAAAGAACAAGAATAGCAGATACTCCCCAAATTTTTGTTTGGCAGCCCCTACTTCTCTTGTTGGATCTGGTGATTGCATTTGTTTTGGCTCTAGAGCTCTTTAATTTTCCAACATCAAGCTTCAAATTGAGGCTAAGCGGAGTACCTTTGAATTCTGGCTCCAAGAACTGCCTTGCACCATACCTAGATACCCAACAATGAAATTAACATGAAAATTAAACTAAACATGAACAATAACTAGTAGAAATTAAAAATAAACCAAAAAGAAAAAAAATGAAAGAAAGGAAATAGAAACTTGGGTTGCCTCCCAAGAAGCGCTTATTTATAGTCCTAGCTAGACTATGCTAGTTTCCTCAGATGAAATCAGCTTAAGGGAGAATTTGTTACGATCAATCTCCTTTCCAAAATAATGCTTTAGCCTTGCTCCATTGACAGTGCTGGACCTTTTTGATTCAAGGTGCTGAATTTCTACTGCTCCAAAAGGATGTACTTGCTTTACAATGAATGGTCCAGACCACCTTGATTTTAGTTTGCCTGGAAACAACTGCAACCGAGAATTAAATAGAAGTACTTGTTGTCCAGGTTCGAACTTTCTGTCCCGAATTTTGCTGTCATGATAGAGCTTGGTCTTTTCCTTATATAACTTGGTGTTCTCATAAGCATGCAACCTAAACTCTTCAAGTTCATCTGATTGTAGCAACCTTTTCTCACCAGCTTCCTTCAAGTCAAAGTTGAGGGTTTTTATAGCCCAAAATGCCTTATGTTTGAGCTCCATTGGTAAATGACATGCTTTTCCATAAACCAATTTAAAAGGAGACATTCCTATGGGTGTCTTGAAGGCTGTTTTGTATGGCCACAGAGTATCATCTAACTTTCTGGCCCAGTCCTTCCTTGAGGCTCCAACAGTTTTCTCTAGAATTCTCTTTAATTCTCTGTTGGAAACTTCTACTTGCCCACTAGTTTGTGGGTGGTAGGGAGTTGCCACTTTATGTCTTACACCATATTTAACCAATAGGCTATCAAATTGTTTGGTGCAGAAGTGGCTTCCTCCATCACTAATAATGGATCTTGGCACTCAAATCTGGAAAAATATTTTTCTTGAGAAAATTGGTCACTACTCTAGCATCATTGGTTGGAAGTGTCATAGCTTCAACCCACTTGGAGACGTAATCTACTGCCATCAGGATATACTTGTTTGAAAACGAGATGGGAATGGTCCCATGAAATCAATTCTCTAAACATCAAACACTTCCACTTCCAAAATATTGTTTAGGGGCATCTCATTTTTTCTGGAGAGATTCCTAGTCCTCTGGCAATGATCACATTTTCTACAAATTCTCCGCATCCTTAAATATAGTTGGCCAAAAGAAACCACTTTGAAGGACCTTATGGCCTCGCTTCTTCTCCGCTGAAGTGTCCACCATAGTCTGACCCATGGCAATGCCATAATATATTTTTAATTTCTTCATGTGGCACACATTTCCTCAAGATTCCATCTGCACACCTTGTGAACAAGAACGGGTCATCCTAAGCATAAAAACTTCAAGCGCCTTGAAAGAATTTCTTCTTCTGCCAAGTAGATCTTTGGGTATGACATTCATCGCTTGTAGTTAGCTATATCAAGCAAACCATGGCTCGTAATGTAGAGTGCATAGGAATTCATCTGGAAACTCTTCCTTGATAGGTGCTTGATTTATCTCCACATATTTCTGTGCACAATCCTAAATAAATGGTCTCGCCTCCAGATTTTCCATGCCCTTCTTGTTCTAATTTACAAATCAAATTCCTGCAACAAAAGAATCCAACGGATCAACCTAGGCTTAGCATCAGATTTATTCAAAAGATATTTTAGAGCAGCATGGTCAATATAAACAATTACTTTAGACCCAACCAAATAAGATCTAAATTTATCAAAGGCAAATACTACAGCAAGCATCTCCTTTCAAAGTGGTGGTGTAATTCATTTGGGCATTATTAAGCACATGACTAGCATAATAAATCATACATAACACTTTATCCTTTCGCTGTCCTAAAATAGCTCGAAAAGCCATATAACTAGCATCACACATCAATTCAAAAGGTAATGACCAATCGGAGCAGTAAATAACAGGAGCAGTAAATTAATTTTTCTTTTAAAATTTTAAAGGCATGCATGCACTCATCAAGAAAATCAAAAGGCATATTATTAACCAAATAGATTACTCAAAGGTTTAGCAATTTTAGAAAATCCTTAATAAATCTATGGTAAAACCTACATGGCCTAGAAAACTCAATTCCCTTGACATTTGTTGGTGGAGGTAGTTTCTCTATCACACTGCCTTGGCACGATCCACCTCACTGTCTTTGCTAGAAATTAGAAGCCCAAGCAATATTCCTTCCTGCACCATAAAATGACATTTCTCCCACTTTAAAATAAGGTAGTGTCTTAACATCTCTCAATAACCAAAGATAAATTATGCAAACAAGAATCAAATGAGGAGCCAAAAATAGAGAAATCATCGATAAAAATCTCAAAAATTATTTCTACCATATAAAAAAAAAAAAGCATACACCTTTGAATGTATAAGGTGAGCATTACAAAGTCCAAATGGCACCCTCCTGTAAGCAAATACTCCATATGGGCGGTGTGAATGTCTTCTCCTCTGATCTCATTGGTCCACTACAATTTGGTTGTAACTAGAATATCCATCCAAGAAGCAATAATATGTATGTCCGGCCAAACTTTCCAATATTTGGTCAATAAATGGCAAAGGAAAATGATCCTTGCATGAGGCATTGTTCAGCCTATAGTAGTAAATACGCATTCTCCAACCAGTGATAGTTCTTGTAGGAGTTAGCTCATTATTGTCATTGGCTACTACTGTCACGCCACCTTTCTTGGGAACCACTTGAACTGGGCTAACCCATGGGCTATCAGAGATGGGATAAATGATACCTGCATCCCACAACTTAATAACTTCTTTACGAACCACCTCTTTCATAGTTGGGTTGAGCCTTCTTTGTGGCTGCACTACAAGCTTGTAGTTGTCCTCTATTAAGATTTTATGCATGTAGATGGCAAGACTGATCCCCTTTATGTCCCCAATTATCCACCTAATGGCGTCTCTGTATTCTCTCAAGACTCTAAACAACTTCTCCTCCTCTAATTTACTCAATGAAGAGTTCAAAATAACTGGAAAGGATTTGTCTTCACCTAGAAAACCATATTTGAGAGTATGGGGTAATGGCTTCAATTCTAGCTTGGGGACTTCTTCCACCTTACTTACTTTTTTCTCTAGATCTTGAATCTTTGGTTTTATAGGTAATATTGGTTGAGCCTCCAATGCCATCACATAGTTTATCAAATTTCAGAATCTTCTTCCTTATCTACACAAGTTACAGAATTTACCAAGGCAGCTTCCAATGGAGTGTCTATTGTGGCCTTTTGAAAAATCTCCTTAACACAGGAATCAATGACATCGACTCAAGCCTTGGCCACTATCTTTAGGGTGCTTCATGGCCTCAAAGACATTAAAAGTAACCTTCTCATCTTGTACTCTGAGCATGAGTTTTCCTTGTTGGACATCTATTAGAGCTCTGCCAGTTGCCAAAAATGGCCTCGCAGATATAAGAGGCATCTCAACATGTTCTTCCATATCGAGGATCAAGAAATCACTGGAAATATAAAGTGATTTACCTTCACAAGAACATTTTCTACAATGCCATATGGAAACTTAACAGACCTGTCTGCTAGTTGAAGAGATACCATGGTGGGCTTCACTTCACTAATGCCTAACTTCTTCATGATGGATAGAGGCATAAGGTTGATACTTGCCCCTAAGTCACAAAGTGCCTTACCAACAGCCATATTGCCAATGGTGCATGGTATGAAAAAACTTCTAGGATCCTTCAGCTTCAGTGGCAACTTTCTTTGAATAATTGTTTAGCATTCCTCAAGAAGTGGTACTGCTTCATCCTCCTTCAGCTTCCTTTTCTTTGAGAGTAGCTCCTTCATGAATTTGGAATAAGATGACATTTGTTCTAAAGCCTCAACAAATGGAGTATTAATTTAGAGCTTCTTGAACACCTTCAGAAAGTGAGAAAATTGCTTTTCCTTCTCTTGCTTCACCAACCTACCAAGATATGGGACTCTAGTATATGGGTTGCCTTTCAACTTCTCCCACTTACTCTTTTCCTCCTCTTTAATTATTTTTTCTTCAATTTTTTCTTTCTCATTTTTTCTTCTTCCTTTTTACCTTTCTCCCTAACTCCTCATCTTGCTATACTACCCTCCCACTTCTCAAAGTAATGGCTTTATATTGCTCCTTGGGATCTGGGTATGGTATCATCCGGCAACTACCTCAGGCTTCTCTAGGTTGAATATCCTGGCTAGACAACTAACCCATCTGCACTTCCAAATTCCGAATGCTTGCTCCATGATTCTTTTTGAAATTGCTCTTTGACTCTTCCAGCTTTGAATGATTTACTGTTTGTTGAGCAAGCTTTTCTATAGCTAGCTCCCCAATCCACCTCTTTTGTTGCTCGCTGAGGAGCATTTGGTTGGGGACCCCATATTCCCTTGATTACCTCCAGGAGAAGTTTTGATGATTTCTCCATCCCGGGTTATATGTATTTGAATGATGGGTTACATAGTGGATCTCTGTGGTTGTCCCATATAATTGGCTTGCTTTGGTGGGGGCTTGGAAAATCCGAGTACGTACTTCAAAGACCAAATGGTGGAGTTTGTATCATCGCTAATCAGACTTACGACTCATTTGCTTGCTTATGTCAACCATTCCGTTGAGTCATGGTGGTCACCGCTGGGTCAAGAGCTTGCTCCTTCGAGCTAGAAAGGCATCCTGTGGTATCAACTTGGAGGACTCCTCTCTGCCTTTTTAGATGGCATCCGATACTCATTGGGTTGCCATGGTCTCAATTAGCTCTTTTGCTTGCTCAGGAGTCTTCATATTCACTATTGAGCCAACAGCGTATGCATAACTACCATAGCCTTTGTAGTGGGATTCATTCCACTATAGAAAATTTGCATTCCTGCCATATCTCCAAGTGAAATGCATAATTTGGGAATTTTTCTTAAAAGTTCCTTGAAACGCCCTAAGCTTACATATAATGACTCGCCTCTTTCTTCTCGCATAAAAGAAGAAATGTCAGATCGTGAATTTAATCCATCTTGTAGAAGGAGGGAAATATCTACTCTAAAAATTTTGAAACTAAAATCATCCTAAGTAGAAATACTTCCTAATGGTCGTGAAGACAACCAATGAGCACTCTGTCTCTTAGGAGAAAAGAGAACAATCTTAATCTAATAAAGCATCATCAAGCTAGTACAAGTGATCTTGGAAAGTATCACAAATTTGAATGAAAACTAGTGATGCTTGCGATGCTGGGTCTCTCCAAAGGACTTCCTCCAAATTGATTTTTGAGTTGCACCAGCGTTGTAATAATAAGCCGGGCTTGATTTCAAAATTGTTTGCTTGTATCATGGTGGCCTTGCTATGCTAGATCTCAATAAACCATTAGTAGTTGGAATAGCATAGTCCCCTTAAAGTTCTGTGGGAAGTTAAGAGGATTTCTCACTCAGCTTCATCTCTATTTCTTGATAACTCTGATGAACTTTCTTCCTCTTGTCTTCTTTCTTTTGAGTCTCCCATTCCTTTTTGCGCCTTTCTCTATCTCTGGTCGTAAGAGAAGTTGCTCTGCTGGAATAGTACCTCGCATACACACAAAAGCCATAATAACACTTAAGTTAACTCCACCACAGGTGTGAGTCTATAAATAGAAGCAATGAAATTTTTTTTGTAAACACTAGAATAAAATAAATGAACTGAAAAAAATAAATGAAAGCAAATAAGAATAAAGAAAAAATAAATAATGAAAATTTGAAAATATAAAAATAAAAAGAGAAATGAGAAACAACCTAAATTAGTAACACCCCAAATTACTAATGATATTGATCTTTAGTCCTGTAATCGGCGCCACAAAACTTGTTAGTCAATTTAGAAATTAGCTCCCGGCAAGTATACCGGTCAAGTAAGTAATAGAAAAATGAGTACTGGATTGTCGTTCCCACTTGAGGTCTGACCAAAACCACATCACTCGATTCACTGTGGGCAACGTCAACTATTCAAAGCGAACACAAATTTAGAGAAAATTGGAATTTAAATAAAATGTGGAAATTGTAATTAAACAAGCTACTTAAAAATAGAAATAAGCAATGGATGGAAAGAGTTGTTACAGAAAAAGCTGATATTCATCAAAGTTTCTTTAAATTAGTTGTACTTTACCCTTAAACTTATTAACTCTAGTTCCTGAAATAATGTTTCATTTCTATTTTCAATTACTCTTAATTGATAGTCAAAGCTCATTGGCTTGATGATACTCAGGACCTCTTAGGACAAGTTTTAGAATAGTTTAATTTCTTAGACTATTCTAAACCTATTCTAAGGATGAAAAACAAGAATTCAATTTCATTTTAACAAATGAGGTACTTCCAATTATTGGCTACCTAAACCTATGTTAGCATTTCTAGTTATGGCTTATTTTGTGAAGTTAGAAATGTGTAACGACCGAAAAATTTATCATGTTAACAATAAATTATCTTAGCTTTTAATCAAATAAGTGAGTTTAATCGTTAACTTGATTAAATATTTATCTTCAAGTCAAATTAAGTGTGATTTAGATGGATTAGACTTGATAGAATTAGATTAGGGATATAGAAACCCCTTTAGGAAAAATTTAAAACCGATTTGCCAATTTAAGAGAAATTTCCCGTAAGATTTCGATAATTCAAACCATATCTAAAACCTGAGAATCAAAGTAGAATTTTTCTATGAGTGCCTCGAATCAACGGCTACAGGTATTTAGCCAAACAACCCAGACTAAGTATGCTTGTGGAGTCCCTTGATTGATGGGAAGCTCAACCAAAATCAATAGAAAACTTAGATCCACCAATCAAGACCAAGTTGGACCCAAATATCTCACTTTTTCTCTCTTTTTCCCATCAGAAATTTTGACCTCTTCCAAGCAGCTCAGCCTTTCTCTTTCTCCTCTTTGTTCTCATTTCTACTCCATTTCCATCCATCTTCAAGCCCCATCCACCACCATCCTGGTTAACACAAAATCAAAATTTTAAACTACTCAAGACAAGGTAGGAAATCTTACTTCTTCTTTTATTCTCTCCGATTTGGGCCTTGAGTATAAGGATAATGCTTAATCTGAGATTTGGATGTTTTATAGAGTGATGATGATGTTTTATGACTGATTTTGCATGTGTGTTGTGATTAAAATTGGATTTGAAAAGGCAAATAGATTTAGGGAAAGGAGGCAGGAGGCAAACCTAGAAGTAGGATATAGATTTCACAACTGTCATTTCAAGAGCACGGCTCCGCCTATCACCGTTTAAATTTGATGAAACCATTTTTAAATGAAACTGAGACATTCAAGAATTTCCACATATATATACTAAGGAGGCCATTGGATTAGTATAGAATTAGTTATGAATTTTTGAAGCTAGACTTCCAACTCGGGTTCTCACCTGGCAGCATAGTCGAGAAGGGTGTATCTGCACTCCTATAAAACCTCAAATTGAATGCAACTAAAGATGTTTGAAAGCTAATACATGAGAGAGAACATCCCATAAAAATTTCAGAATTTAATTCATTGTCATTTGTTCCC
>JAVHNN010000186.1:0-23559 GCA_031439585.1 Pterocarpus macrocarpus
TCCAATCAATGGCAAAAAGAACTAAAGACAAAGAGAAACCAATTCCTTAAGGATTAAGACTTGATTCCAATCAATTACAAAAAGAACTTAAAGGACAAAGAGAAACCAATTCTCTTAAGGATTAAGACTTGATTCCAATCAATGGCAAAAGAACTTAAAGACAAAGAGAAACCAATTCATTATGGATTAAGACTTGATTCCAATCAATGGCAAAAAGAACTTAAAGAAAAGAGAAACCAATTCCTTAAGGATTAAGACTTGATTCCAATCAATTACAAAAAGAACTTAAAGACAAAGAGAAACCAATTCCTTAAGGATTAAGACTTGATTCCAATCAATACCAAAAGAACTTAAAGGAAAAGAGAAACCAATTCCTAAGGATTAAGACTTGATTCCAATCAATTACAAAAGAACTTAAGGACAAAGAGAAACCAATTCCTTAAGGATTAAGACTTGATTCCAATCAATACCAAAAAGAACTTAAAGACAAAGAGAAACCAATTCCTCAAGGATTAAGACTTGATTCAATCAATGGCAAAAGAACTTAAAGGACAAAGAGAAACCAATTCCTTAAGGATTAAGACTTGATTCCAATCAATATGGCAAAAAGAACTTAGAGGAAAAGAGAAACCAATTCCATTAAGGATTAAGACTTGATTCCAATCAATTACCAAAAAGAACTTAAAGGAAAAGAGAAACCAATTCCTTAAGGATTAAGACTTGATTCCAATCAATGGCAAAAGAACTTAAAGGACAAAGAGAAACCAATTCCTTAAGGATTAAGACTTGATTCCAATCAATACCAAAAGAACTTAAGAGAAAAGAGAAACCAATTCATTAAGGATTAAGACTTGATTCCAATCAATTACCAAAAAGAACTTAAAGGAAAAGAGAAACCAATTCCTTAAGGATTAAGACTTGATTCCAATCAATTACCAAAAGAACTTAAAGGACAAAGAGAAACCAATTCATTAAGGATTAAGACTTGATTCCAATCAATGGCAAAAGAACTTAGAGGAAAGAGAAACCAATTCATTAAGGATTAAGACTTGATTCCAATCAATTACCAAAAGAACTTAAAGGACAAAGAGAAACCAATTCCTTAAGGATTAAGACTTGATTCCAATCAATGGCAAAAAGAACTTAAAGACAAGAGAAACCAATTCCTTAAGGATTAAGACTTGATTCCAATCAATGGCAAAAAGAACTTAAAGACAAAGAGAAACCAATTCCTTAAGGATTAAGACTTGATTCAATCAATTACCAAAAGAACTTAAAGGACAAAGAGAAACCAATTCCTTAAGGATTAAGACTTGATTCCAATCAATACCAAAAGAACTTAAAGGACAAAGAGAAACCAATTCCTTAGGATTAAGACTTGATTCCAATCAATGGCAAAAAGAACTTAGAAAAAGAGAAACCAATTCATAAGGATTAAGACTTGATTCCAATCAATTACAAAAAGAACTTAAAGGACAAAGAGAAACCCAATCCTCTTAAGGATTAAGACTTGATTCCAATCAATGGCAAAAGAACTTAAAGGACAAAGAGAAACCAATTCATTAAGGATTAAGACTTGATTCCAATCAATACCAAAAGAACTAAAGGAAAAAGAGAAACCAATTCCTTAAGGATTAAGACTTGATTCCAATCAATTACCAAAAGAACTAAAGGACAAAGAGAAACCAATTCCTTAAGGATTAAGACTTGATTCCAATCAATGGCAAAAGAACTTAAAGGACAAAGAGAAACCAATTCATTAAGGATTAAGACTTGATTCCAATCAATGGCAAAAGAACTTAGAGGAAAGAGAAACCAATTCATTAAGGATTAAGACTTGATTCCAATCATTACCAAAAGAACTTAGAAGGACAAAGAGAAACCAATTCCTCAAGGATTAAGACTTGATTCCAATCAATGGCAAAAAGAACTTAAAGACAAAGAGAAACCAATTCATTAAGGATTAAGACTTGATTCCAATCAATACAAAAAGAAACTTAAAGGACAAAGAGAAACCAATTCCATTAAGGATTAAGACTTGATTCCAATCAATTACCAAAAGAACTTAAAGGACAAAGAGAAACCAATTCCTCAAGGATTAAGACTTGATTCCAATCAATGGCAAAAGAACTTAAAGACAAAGAGAAACCAATTCATTAAGGATTAAGACTTGATTCCAATCAATACCAAAAGAACTTAAGGAAAAAGAGAAACCAATTCATTAAGGATTAAGACTTGATTCCAATCAATTACCAAAAGAACTTAAAGGACAAAGAGAAACCAATTCCTCAAGGATTAAGACTTGATTCCAATCAATGGCAAAAGAACTTAAAGGACAAAGAGAAACCAATTCATTATGGATTAAGACTTGATTCCAATCAATACCAAAAGAACTTAGAGAAAAGAGAAACCAATTCCTTAAGGATTAAGACTTAGATTCCAATCAATTACCAAAAGAACTTAAAGGACAAAGAGAAACCAATCCCTCAAGGATTAAGACTTGATTCCAATCAATGGCAAAAAGAACATAAAAGACAAAGAGAAACCAATTCATTATGGATAAAGACTTGATTCCAATCAACACGGAAAGGAAACTAGTGGAAAAAGAGAAACCAATTCCTTAAGGATTAAGACTTGGTTCCAATCAATTACCAAAAGAACTTAAAGGACAAGGAGAAACCAATTCCTCAAGGATTTAGACTTGATTCCAATCAATGGCAAAAAGAACTTAAAAGACAAAGAGAAACCAATTCATTTTGGATAAAGACTTGATTCCAATCAATCAATATAGAGCAAAAAGAATTCCTAGATTAAGGAAAAAAAAAGAGAAACCAATTCCTCAAGGATTAAGACTTGATTCCAATCAATGGCAAAAAGAACTTAAAGGACAAGAGAAACCAATTCATTAAGGATTAAGACTTGATTCCAATCAATGGCAAAAGAACTTAGAGGAAAAAGAGAAACCAATTCCTTAAGGATTAAGACTTGATTCCAATCAATACCAAAAGAACTTAAAGGACAAGAGAAACCAATTCATTACAGATTAAGACTTGATTCCAATCAATGGCAAAAAGAACTTAAAAGACAAAGAGAAACCAAGTCATCAAGGATTAAGACTTGCTTTCAATCAATACAAAAAGAACTTAGAGGAAAAAGAGAAACCAATTCCTTAAGGATTAAGACTTGATTCCAATCAATTACCAAAAGAACTTAAAGGACAAAGAGAAACCAATTCCTTAAGGATTAAGACTTGATTCCAATCAATGGCAAAAAGAACTTAAAGACAAAGAGAAACCAATTCATTAAGGATTAAGACTTGATTCCAATCAATACCAAAAAGAACCTAGAGGAAAAGAGAAACCAATTCCTTAAGGATTAAGACTTGATTCCAATCAATTACCAAAAGAACTTAAAGGACAAAGAGAAACCAATTCCTCAAGGATTAAGACTTGATTCCAATCAATGGCAAAAGAACTTAAAAGAAAGAGAAACCAATTCATTAAGGATTAAGACTTGATTCCAATCAATACCAAAAGAACTTAGAGGAAAAGAGAAACCAATTCCTTAAGGATTAAGACTTGATTCCAATCAATTACCAAAAGAACTTAAAGGACAAAGAGAAACCAATTCCTCAAGGATTAAGACTTGATTCCAATCAATGGCAAAAGAACTTAAAGACAAAGAGAAACCAATTCATTAAGGATTAAGACTTGATTCCAATCAATACAAAAAGAACTTAGAGGAAAAGAGAAACCAATTCCTTAAGGATTAAGACTTGATTCCAATCAATACCAAAAGAACTTAAAGGACAAGAGAAACCAATTCCTCAAGGATTAAGACTTGATTCCAATCAATACCAAAAAGAACTAAAGGACAAAGAGAAACCAATTCATTATGGATTAAGACTTGATTCCAATCAATACCAAAAGAACTAAAGAAAAAGAGAAACCAATTCCTTAAGGATTAAGACTTGATTCCAATCAATACCAAAAAGAACTTAAAGGACAAAGAGAAACCAATTCCTTAAGGATTAAGACTTGATTCCAATCAATGGCAAAAGAACTTAAAAGACAAGAGAAACCAATTCATTAAGGATTAAGACTTGATTCCAATCAATGGCAAAAAGAACTTAGGAAAAAGAGAAACCAATTCCTTAAGGATTAAGACTTGATTCCAATCAATACCAAAAGAACTTAAAGGACAAAGAGAAACCATTTCCTCTAGGTTTAAGACTTGATTCCAATCAATGGCAAAAAGAACTTAAAGACAAGAGAAACCAATTCATTAAGGATTAAGACTTGATTCCAATCAATACAAAAGAACTTAAGGAAAAGAGAAACCAATTCCTTAAGGATTAAGACTTGATTCCAATCAATTACCAAAAGAACTTAAAGGAAAAGAGAAACCAATTCCTCAAGGATTAAGACTTGAATCCAATCAATGGCAAAAAGAACTTAAAAGACAAAGAGAAACCAATTCATTATGGATTAAGACCTGATTCCAATCAATACCAAAAGAAACTAAAGAAAAGAGAAACCAATTCCGTAAGGATTAAGACTTAGTTCCAATCAATTACCAAAAGAACTTAAACGACAAAGAGAAACCAATTCCTCAAGGATTAAGACTTGATTCCAATCAATGGCAAAAAGAACTTAAAAGACAAAGAGAAACCAATTCATTATGGATTAAGACTTGATTCCAATCAATACAAAAAGAAACTAGAAGAAAAGAGAAACCAATTCCTCAAGGATTAAGACTTGATTCCAATCAATTACCAAAAGAACTTAAAGGACAAAGAGAAACCAATTCCTCAAGGATTAAGACTTGATTCCAATCAATGGCAAAAAGAACTTAAAAGACAAAGAGAAACCAATTCATTATGGATTAAGACTTGATTCCAATCAATACCAAAAGAAACTAGAGGAAAAGAGAAACCAATCCCTCAAAGATTAAGACTTGATTCCAATCAATTACCAAAAGAACTTAAAGGACAAAGAGAAACCAATTCCTCAAGGATTAAGACTTGATTCCAATCAATGGCAAAAAGAACTTAAAAGACAAAGAGAAACCAATTCATTATGGATTAAGACTTGCTTCCAATCAATTGCAAAAGGAACTAGAGGAAAAGAGAAACCAATTCCTTAAGGATTAAGACTTGAGTTCCAATCAATTACTAAAAGAACTTAAAGGACAAAGAGAAACCAATTCCTCAAGGATTTGGACTTGATTCCAATCAATGGCAAAAAGAACTTAAAAGACAAGAGAAACCAATTCATTATGGATTAAGACTTGATTCCAATCAATACCAAAAGAACCTAGAGGAAAAGAGAAACCAATTCCGTAAGGATTAAGACTTAGTTCCAATCAATTGCCAAAGAACTTAAAGGACGAAGAGAAACCAATTCCTCAAGGATTAAGACTTGATTCCAATCAATGGCAAAAAGAACTTAAAAGACAAAGAGAAACCAATTCATTATGGATTAAGACTTGATTCCAATCAATACCAAAAGAACCTAGAGAAAAAGAGAAACCAATTCCTCAAGGATTAAGACTTGATTCCAATCAATTACCAAAAGATCTTAAATGACAAAGAGAAACCAATTCCACACGGATTAAGACTTGATTCCAATCAATGGCAAAAGAACTAAAAGACAAAGAGAAACCAATTCATTGGATTAAGACTTGATTCCAATCAATACCAAAAGAACTTAGAGGAAAAAGAGAAACCAATTCCTTAAGGATTAAGACTTGATTCCAATCAATTACCAAAAGAACTTAAAGGAAAGAGAAACCAATTCCTCAAGGATTAAGACTTGATTCCAATCAATGGCAAAAGAACTTAAAGACAAAGAGAAACCAATTCATTAGGATTAAGACTTGATTCCAATCAATACCAAAAAGAACTTAAAGAAAAGAGAAACCAATTCCTTAAGGATTAAGACTTGATTCCAATCAATTACCAAAAAGAACTTAAAGGACAAAGAGAAACCAATTCCTTAAGGATTAAGACTTGATTCCAATCAATGGCAAAAAGAACTTAAAGACAAGAGAAACCAATTCATTAAGGATTAAGACTTGATTCCAATCAATACCAAAAAGAACTTAAAGGAAAGAGAAACCAATTCCTTAAGGATTAAGACTTGATTCCAATCAATTACCAAAAAGAACTTAAAGGACAAAGAGAAACCAATTCCTTAAGGATTAAGACTTGATTCCAATCAATACCAAAAGAACTTAAAGACAAAGAGAAACCAATTCATTAAGGATTAAGACTTGATTCCAATCAATACCAAAAGAACTTAAAGGAAAAAGAGAAACCAATTCCTTAAGGATTAAGACTTGATTCCAATCAATACCAAAAGAACTTAAAGGACAAAGAGAAACCAATTCCTTAAGGATTAAGACTTGATTCCAATCAATTACCAAAAGAACTTAAAGGACAAGAGAAACCAATTCAAGGATTAAGACTTGATTCCAATCAATACCAAAAAGAACTTAAAGGAAAAGAGAAACCAATTCCTTAAGGATTAAGACTTGATTCCAATCAATTACCAAAAAGAACTTAAAGGACAAAGAGAAACCAATTCCTCAAGGATTAAGACTTGATTCCAATCAATGGCAAAAAGAACTTAAAGGACAAGAGAAACCAATTCATTAAGGATTAAGACTTGATTCCAATCAATACCAAATAAAACTAGAGGAGAAAGAGAAACCAATACCTTTTGGATTAAGACTTGATTCTATTCAATGCCCAAAAGAACTTAAAGGACAAAGAGAAACCAATTCCTCAAGGATTAAGACTTGATTCCAATCAATGGCAAAAAGAACTTAAAGACAACGTGAAACCAATTCATTATGGATTAAGACTTGATTCCAATCAATACCAAAAAGAACTAGAGGAAAAGAGAAACCAATTCCTTAAGGATTAAGACTTGATTCCAATCAATTACCAAAAGAACTTAAAGGACAAAGACAAACCAATTCCTCAAGGATTAAGACTTGATTCCAATCAATGGCAAAAAGAACTTAAAAGACAAAGAGAAACCAATTCATTAAGGATTAAGACTTGCTTTCAATCAATATCCAAGGAAACTAGAGGAAAAGAGAAACCAATTCCTTAAGGATTAAGACTTGAGTTCCAATCAATTACCAGAAGAACTTAAAGGACAAAGAGAAACCAATTCCTCAAGGATTAAGACTTGATTCCAATCAATGGCAAAAAGAACTTAAAAGAAAAGAGAAACCAATTCATTAAGGATTAAGACTTGATTCCAATCAATACCAAAGAACTAGAGGAAAAAGAGAAACCAATTCCGTAAGGATTAAGACTTGATTCCAATCAATTACCAAAAGAACTTAAAGGATAAAGAGAAACCAATTCCTCAAGGATTAAGACTTGATTCCAATCAATGGCAAAAAGAACTTAAAAGACAAAGAGAAACCAATTCATTAAGGACTAAGACTTGCTTTCAATCAATATCCAAAAGAACTTAGAGGAAAGAGAAACCAATTCCTTAAGGATTAAGACTTGATTCCAATCAATTACCAAAAGAACTTAAAGGATAAAGAGAAACCAATTCCTCAAGGATTAAGACTTGATTCCAATCAATGGCAAAAAGAACTTAAAAGACAAAGAGAAACCAATTCATTAAGGATTAAGACTTGATTCCAATCAATACAAAAAGAACTAGAGGAAAGAGAAACCAATTCCTAAGGATTAAGACTTAGTTCCAATCAATTACCAAAGGAACTTAAAGGACAAAGAGAAACCAATTCCTCAAGGATTAAGACTTGATTCCAATCAATGGCAAAAATAACTTTAAAGACAAAGAGAAACCAATTCATTATGGATTAAGACTTGATTCCAATCAATACCAAAAAGAACCTAGAGGAAAGAGAAACCAAATGCTTAAGGATTAAGACTTAGATTCCAATCAATTACCAAAAGAACTTAAAGGACAAAGAGAAACCAATTCCTCAAGGATTAAGACTTGATTCCAATCAATGGCAAAAGAACTTAAAAGACAAGAGAAACCAATTCATTAAGGATTAAGACTTGATTCCAATCAATACCAAAAGAACTTAGAGGAAAAAGAGAAACCAATTCTTAAGGATTAAGACTTAGTTCCAATCAATTACCAAAAGAAATTAAAGGACAAAGAGAAACAAATTCCTCA
Source organism: Pterocarpus macrocarpus (assembly GCA_031439585.1). Taxonomy (NCBI): domain Eukaryota; kingdom Viridiplantae; phylum Streptophyta; class Magnoliopsida; order Fabales; family Fabaceae; genus Pterocarpus; species Pterocarpus macrocarpus. The sequence continues at coordinate 8,178 of JAVHNN010000186.1, forward strand.
AGGATTAAGACTTGATTCCAATCAATGGCAAAAATAACTTAAAGACAAAGAGAAACCAATTCATTATGGATTAAGACTTGATTCCAATCAATACCAAAAGAAACTAGAGGAAAAGAGAAACCAATTCCTTAAGGATTAAGTCTTGCTACCAATCAATTACCAAAAGAACTTAAAGGACAAAGAGAAACCAATTCCTCAAGGATTAAGACTTGATTCCAATCAATGGCAAAAAGAACTTAAATGACAAACAGAAACCAATTCATTAAGGATTAAGACTTGATTCCAATCAAATGGCAAAAAGAAACTAGAGGAAAAGAGAAACCAATTCCTTAAGGATTAAGACTTAGTTCCAATCAATTACCAAAAGAACTTAAAGGACAAAGAGAAACCAATTCCTCAAGGATTAAGACTTGATTCCAATCAATGGCAAAAAGAACTTAAAAGACAAAGAGAAACCAATTCATTATGGATTAAGACTTTATTCCAATCAATACAAAAAGAACTTAGAGAAAAGAGAAACCAATTCCTTAAGGATTAAGACTTGCTTCCAATCAATTACCAAAAGAACTTAAAGGACAATGAGAAACCAATTCCTCAAGGATTAAGACTTGATTCCAATCAATGGCAAAAAGAACTTAAAAGACAAAGAGAAACCAATTCATTATGGATTAAGACTTGTTTCTAATCAATACCAAAAGAACTAGAGGAAAAGAGAAACCAATTCCTTAAGGATTAAGACTTGATTCCAATCAATTACCAAAAGAACTTAAAGGACAAAGAGAAACCAATTCCTCAAGGATTAAGACTTGATTCCAATCAATGGCAAAAAGAACTTAAAGGACAAAGAGAAACCAATTCATTATGGATTAAGACTTGATTCCAATCAATACCAAAAGAACTTAGAGGAAAAGAGAAACCAATTCTTAAGGATTAAGACTTGATTCCAATCAATTACCAAAAGAACTTAAAGGACAAAGAGAAACCAATTCCTCAAGGATTAAGACTTGATTCCAATCAATGGCAAAAGAACTTAAAGACAAAGAGAAACCAATTCATTATGGATTAAGACTTGATTCCAATCAATACCAAAAGAACTAAAGGAAAGAGAAACCAATTCCTTAAGGATTAAGACTTATTCCAATCAATTACCAAAAGAACTTAAAGGACAAAGAGAAACCAATTCCTCAAGGATTAAGACTTGATTCCAATCAATGGCAAAAGAACTTAAAGACAAATAGAAACCAATTCATTATGGATTAAGACTTGATTCCAATCAATACAGAAAAGAACCTAGAGGAAAAAGAGAAACCAATTCCTTAAGGATTAAGACTTGAGTTCCAATCAATTACCAAAAGAACTTAAAGGACAAAGAGAAACCAATTCCTCAAGGATTAAGACCTGATTCCAATCAATGGCAAAAAGAACTTAAAAGACAAGGAGAAACCAATTCATAATGGATTAAGACTTGATTCCAATCAATACCAAAAAGAACTAGAGGAAAAGAGAAACCAATTCCTTAAGGATTAAGACTTATTCCAATCAATTACCAAAAGAACTTAAAGGACAAAGAGAAACCAATTCCTCAAGGATTAAGACTTGATTCCAATCAATGGCAAAAGAACTTAAAAGACAAGAGAAACCAATTCATTATGGATTAAGACTTGATTCCAATCAATACCAAAAGAACTAGAGAAAAAGAGAAACCAATTCCTTAAGGATTAAGACTTGAGTTCCAATCAATTACCAAAAGAACTTAAAGGACAAAGAGAAACCAATTCCTCAAGGATTAAGACTTGATTCCAATCAATGGCAAAAGAACTTAAAAGACAAAGAGAAACCAATTCATTATGGATTAAGACTTGATTCCAATCAATACAAAAAGAACTAGAGAAAAGAGAAACCAATTCGTGAAGGATTAAGACTTGATTCCAATCAATTACCAAAAGAACTTAAAGGACAAAGAGAAACCAATTCCTCAAGGATTAAGACTTGATTCCAATCAATGGCAAAAAGAACTTAAATTACAAAGAGAAGCCAATTCATTATAGATGAAGACTTGATTCCAATCAATACCGAAAAGAACTTAAAGGACAAACAGACACCAATTCCTTAATGATTAGGACTTGATTCCAATCAATTACCAAAAGAACTTAAAGGACAAAGAGAAACCAATTCCTCAAGGATTAAGACTTGATTCCAATCAATGGCAAAAAGAACTTAAAACACCAAGAGAAACCAATTCATCAAGGATTAAGACTTGATTCCATCCAATTACCAAAAGAACTAGAGGAAAAGAGAAACCAATTCCTTAAGGATTAAGACTTGATTCCAATCAATTACCAAAAGAACTTAAAGGACAAAGAGAAACCAATTCCTCAAGGATTAAGACTTGATTCCAATCAATGGCAAAAAGAACTTAAAGACAAAGAGAAACCAATTCATTAAGGATTAAGACTTGATTCCAATCAATACAAAAAGAACTTAAAAAAAAGAGAAACCAATTCCTTAAGGATTAAGACTTGATTCCAATCAATTACCAAAAGAACTTAAAGGACAAAGAGAAACCAATTCTCAAGGATTAAGACTTGATTCCAATCAATGGCAAAAGAACTTAAAGACAAAGAGAAACCAATTCATTATGGATTAAGACTTGATTCCAATCAATACCAAAAGAACTAGAGGAAAAGAGAAACCAATTCCTTAAGGATTAAGACTTGATTCCAATCAATTACCAAAAGAACTTAAAGGACAAAGAGAAACCAATTCCTCAAGGATTAAGACTTGATTCCAATCAATGGCAAAAGAACTTAAAGACAAAGAGAAACCAATTCATTAGGATTAAGACTTGATTCCAATCAATACCAAAAGAACTTAGAGGAAAAGAGAAACCAATTCCTTAAGGATTAAGACTTATTTCCAATCAATTACAAAAAGAACTTAATGGACAAAGAGAAACCAATCCCTCAAGGATTAAGACTTCATTCCAATCAATGGCAAAAAGAACTTAAAAGACAAAGAGAAACCAATTCATTGTGGATTAAGACTTGATTCCAATCAATACCAAAGAAACTTAGAGGAAAAGAGAAACCAATTCCTTAAGGATTAAGACTTGATTCCAATCAATTACCAAAAGAACTTAAAGGACAAAGAGAAACCAATTCCTCAAGGATTAAGACTTGATTCCAATCAATGGCAAAAGAACTTAAAAGACAAAGAGAAACCAATTCATTAAGGATTAAGACTTGATTCCAATCAATACCAAAAGAACTTAGAGGAAAAGAGAAACCAATTCATTAAGGATTAAGACTTGCTTCCAATCAATTACCAAAAGAACGTAAAGGACAAAGAGAAACCAATTCCTCAAGGATTAAGACTTGATTCCAATCAATGGCAAAAAGAACTTAAAGACAAAGAGAAACCAATTCGTGAAGGATTAAGACTTGATTCCAATCAATACCAAAAAGAAACTAGAGGAAAAAGACAGACCAATTCCTTAAGGATTAAGACTTAGTTCCAATCAATTACCAAAAGAACTTAAAGGACAAAGAGAATCCAATTCCTCAAGGATTAAGACTTGATTCCAATCAATGGCAAAAGAACTTAAAAGACAAAGAGAAACCAATTCATTATGGATTAAGACTTGATTCCAATCAATACCAAAAGAAACTAGAGGAAAGAGAAACCAATTCCTTAAGTATTAAGACTTAGTTCCAATCAATTACCAAAAGAACTTAAAGGACACAGAGAAACCAATTCCTCAAGGATTAAGACTTGATTCCAATCAATGGCAAAAAGAACTTAAAGACAAGGAGAAACCAATTCATTATGGATTAAGACTTGATTTCAATCAATTGCCAAAAGAAACTAGAGGAAAAAGATAAATCAATTCCTTAAGGATTAAGACTTAGTTCCAATCAATTACCAAAAGAACTTAAAGGACAAAGAGAAACCACTTCCTCAAGGATTAAGACTTGATTCCAATCAATGGCAAAAGAACTTAAAGACAAAGAGAAACCAATTCATTATGGATTAAGACTTGATTCCAATCAATACCAAAAGAAACTAGAGGAAAAGAGAAACCAATTCCTTAAGGATTAAGACTTATTCCAATCAATTACCAAAAGAACTTAAAGGACAAAGAGAAACCAATTCCTCAAGGATTAAGACTTGATTCCAATCAATGGCAAAAAGAACTTAAAGACAAAGAGAAACCAATTCATTATGGATTAAGACTTGATTCCAATCAATACCAAAAGAACTTAGAGGAAAAGAGAAACCAATTCCTTAAGGATTAAGACTTGATTCCAATCAATTACCAAAAGAACTTAAAGACAAAGAGAAACCAATTCCTAAAGGATTTAGACTTGATTCCAATCAATGGCAATAGAACTTAAAGAAGAATGAGAAACCAATTCCTTAAGGATTAAGACTTGATTCCAATCAATACCAAAAAGAACTAGAGGAAAAGAGAAACCAATTCCTTAAGGATTAAGACTTGATTCCAATCAATTACCAAAAGAACTTAAAGGACAAAGAGAAACCAATTCCTCAAGGATTAAGACTTGATTCCAATCAATGGCAAAAAGAACTTAAAAGACAAAGAGAAACCAATTCATTAAGATTAAGACTTGATTCCAATCAATACCAAAAGAAACTAGAGGAAAAAGAGAAACCAATTAAGGATTAAGACTTAGTTCCAATCAATTACCAAAAGAACTTAAAGGACAAAGAGAAACCAATCCCTCAAGGATTAAGACTTGATTCCAATCAATGGCAAAAAGAACTTAAAAGTCAAAGAGAAACCAATTCATTATGGATTAAGACTTGATTCCAATCAAAACCAAAAGAAACTAGAGGAAAAGAGAAACCAATTCCTTAAGGATTAAGACTTATTCCAATCAATTACCAAAAGAACTAAAGGACAAAAGAGAAACCAATTCCTCAAGGATTAAGACTTGATTCCAATCAATGGCAAAAGAACTTAAAAGACAAAGAGAAACCAATTCATTAAGGATTAAGACTTGATTCCAATCAATACCAAAAGAAACTAGAAGAAAAGAGAAACCAATTCCTTAAGGATTAAGACTTATTCCAATCAATTACCAAAAGAACTTAAAGGACAAAGAGAAACCAATTCCTCAAGGATTAAGACTTGATTCCAATCAATGGCAAAAAGAACTTAAAGACAAAGAGAAACCAATTCATTATGGATTAAGACTTGATTCCAATCAATACAAAAAGAAACTAGAGGAAAAGAGAAACCAATTCCTTAAGGATTAAGACTTAGTTCCAATCAATTACCAAAAGAACTTAAAGGACAAGAGAAACCAATTCCTCAAGGATTAAGACTTGATTCCAATCAATGGCAAAAAGAACTTAAAAGACAAAGAGAAACCAATTCATTATGGATTAAGACTTGATTCCAATCAATACCAAAAAGAACTAGAGGAAAGAGAAACCAATTCCTAAGGATTAAGACTTAGTTCCAATCAATTACCAAAAGAACTTAAAGGACAAAGAGAAACCAATTCCTCAAGGATTAAGACTTGATTCCAATCAATGGCAAAAGAACTTAAAGACAAAGAGAAACCAATTCATTATGGATTAAGACTTGATTCCAATCAATACCAAAAGAACTAGAGGAAAAGAGAAACCAATTCCTTAGGATTAAGACTTAGTTCCAATCAATTACCAAAAGAACTTAAAGGACAAGAGAAACCAATTCCTCAAGGATTAAGACTTGATTCCAATCAATGGCAAAAAGAACTTAAAGACAAAGAGAAACCAATTCATTATGGATTAAGACTTGATTCCAATCAATACCAAAAGAAACTAGAGGAAAAAGAGAAACCAATTCCTTAAGGATTAAGACTTGATTCCAATCAATTACAAAAAGAACTTAAAGGACAAAGAGAAACCAATTCTTCAAGGATTAAGACTTGATTCCAATCAATGGCAAAAAGAACTTAAAGACAAAGAGAAACCAATTCATTATGGATTAAGACTTGATTCCAATCAATACCAAAAGAACTAGAGGAAAAGAGAAACCAATTCATCAAGCATTAAGACTTGATTCCAATCAATTACTAAAAGAACTTAAAGGACAAAGAGAAACCAATCCCTCAAGGATTAAGACTTCATTCCAATCAATGGCAAAAAGAACTTAAAAGACAAAGAGAAACCAATTCATTAAGGAGTAAGACGTGATTTCAATCAATACCAAAAAGAACTTAGAGAAAAGAGAAACCAATTGATTAAGGATTAAGACTTGCTTCCAATCAATCTCCAAAAGAACTTAAAGGTTAAAGAGAAACCAATTCCTCAAGGATTAAGACTTGATTCCAATCAATGGCAAAAAGAACTTAAAAGACAAAGAGAAACCAATTCATTATGGATTAAGACTTGATTCCAATCAATACCAAAAAGAACCTAGAGAAAAAGAGAAACCAATTCCTTAAGGATTAAGACTTAGTTCCAATCAATTACCAAAAGAACTTAAAGGACAAAGAGAAACCAATTCCTCAAGGATTAAGACTTGATTCCAATCAATGGCAAAAAGAACTTAAAAGACAAAGAGAAACCAATTCATTTTGGATAAAGACTTGATTTCAATCAATACCAAAAGAAACTAAAGGAAAAGAGAAACCAATTCCTAAGGATTAAGACTTAGTTCCAATCAATTACCAAAAGAACGTAAAGGACAAAGAGAAACCAATTCCTTAAGGATTTAGACTTGATTCCAATCAATGGCAAAAAGAACTTAAAGGACAAAGAGAAACCAATTCATAAGGATTAAGACTTGATTCCAATCAATACCAAAAGAAACTAGAGGAAAAAGAGAAACCAATTCCTTAAGGATTAAGACTTGATTCCAATCAATTACAAAAGAACTTAAAGGACAAAGAGAAACCAATTCCTCAAGGATTAAGACTTGATTCCAATCAATGGCAAAAAGAACTTAAAAGACAAGAGAAACCAATTCATTAAGGACTAAGACTTGCTTCCAATCAATATCCAAAAGAACCTTGAGAAAATGAGAAACCAATTCCTTAAGGATTAAGACTTGATTCCAATCAATTACCAAAAGATCTTAAAGGACAAAGAGAAACCAATTCCTCAAGGATTAAGACTTGATTCCAATCAGTGGCAAAAAGAACTTAAAGACAAGAGAAACCAATTCATTATGGATTAAGACTTGATTCCAATCAATACCAAAAAGAACCTAGAGGAAAAGAGAAACCAATTCTTAAGGATTAAGACTTAGTTCCAATCAATTACAAAAGAACTTAAAGGACAAAGAGAAACCAATTCCTCAAGGATTAAGACTTGATTCCAATCAATGGCAAAAAGAACTTAAAGACAAAGAGAAACCAATTCATTATGGATTAAGACTTGATTCCAATCAATACAAAAAGAACTAGAGGAAAGAGAAACCAATTCCTTAAGGATTAAGACTTAGTTCCAATCAATTACCAAAAGAAATTAAAGGACAAAGAGAAACCAATTCCTCAAGGATTAAGACTTGATTCCAATCAATGGCAAAAAGAACTTAAAAGACAAAGAGAAACCAATTCATTATGGATTTAGACTTGATTCCAATCAATACCAAAAGAAACTAGAGAAAAAGAGAAACCAATTCCTTAAGGATTAAGACTTATTCCAATCAATTACCAAAAGAACTTAAAGGACAAAGAGAAACCAATTTCAAGGATTAAGACTTGATTCCAATCAATGGCAAAAGAACTTAAAAGACAAAGAGAAACCAATTCATTGGATTAAGACTTGATTCCAATCAATACCAAAAAGAACCTAGAGAAAAGAGAAACCAATTCCTTAAGGATTAAGACTTAGTTCCAATCAATTACCAAAACTTAAAGGACAAAGAGAAACCAATTCCTCAAGGATTAAGACTTGATTCCAATCAATGGCAAAAAGAACTTAAAGACAAGAGAAACCAATTCATTATGGATTAAGACTTGATTCCAATCAATACCAAAAAGAACCTAGAGGAAAAAGAGAAACCAATTCTTAAGGATTAAGACTTATTCCAATCAATTACCAAAAGAACTTAAAGGACAAAGAGAAACCAATTCCTCAAGGATTAAGACTTGATTCCAATCAATGGCAAAAGAACTTAAAGACAAAGAGAAACCAATTCATTATGGATTAAGACTTGATTCCAATCAATACCAAAAGAAACTAGAAGAAAAAAGAGAAACCAATTCCTTAAGGATTAAGACTTAGTTCCAATCAATTACCAAAAAGAACTTAAAGGACAAAGAGAAACCAATTCCTCAAGGATTAAGACTTGATTCAATCAAAAAGAACTTAAAAGACAAAGAGAAACCAATTCATTATGGATTAAGACTTGATTCCAATCAATACCAAAAGAAACTAGAGGAAAAAGAGAAACCAATTCCTAAGGATTAAGACTTGATTCCAATCAATTACCAAAAAGAACTTAAAGGACAAAGAGAAACCAATTCCTCAAGGATTAAGACTTGATTCCAATCAATGGCAAAAAGAACTTAAAAGACAAGAGAAACCAATTCATTATGGATTAAGACTTGATTCCAATCAATACCAAAAAGAACTTAAAGAAAAGAGAAACCAATTCCTCAAGGATTAAGACTTGATTCCAATCAAACCAAAAGAACTTAAAGGACAAAGAGAAACCAATTCCTCAAGGATTAAGACTTGATTCCAATCAATTAAAAAGAACTTAAAGACAAGAGAAACCAATTCATTAAGGATTAAGACTTGATTCCAATCAATACCAAAAAGAACCTAGAGGAAAGAGAAACCAATTAAGGATTAAGACTTGATTCCAATCAATTACCAAAAGAACTAAAGGACAAGAGAAACCAATTCCTCAAGGATTAAGACTTTGATTCCAATCAATGGCAAAAAGAACTTAAAGACAAGAGAAACCAATTCATGGATTAAGACTTGATTCCAATCAATACCAAAGAACTTAGAGGAAAGAGAAACCAATTCCTTAAGGATTAAGACTTAGTTCCAATCAATACCAAAAGAACTTAAGGACAAAGAGAAACCAATTCCTTAAGGATTAAGACTTGATTCCAATCAATGGCAAAAGAACTTAAAGACAAAGAGAAACCAATTCATTATGGATTAAGACTTGATTCCAATCAATACCAAAGAAACTAGAGGAAAAGAGAAACCAATTCCTTAAGGATTAAGACTTAGTTCCAATCAATTACCAAAAGAACTTAAAGGACAAAGAGAAACCAATTCTCAAGGATTAAGACTTGATCCAATCAATGGCAAAAGAACTTAAAAGACAAGAGAAACCAATTCATTAAGGATTAAGACTTGATTCCAATCAATACCAAAAGAACTTAAAGAAAGAGAAACCAATTCCTTAAGGATTAAGACTTGATTCCAATCAATTACCAAAAAGAACTTAAAGGACAAAGAGAAACCAATTCTTAAGGATTAAGACTTGATTCCAATCAATGGCAAAAGAACTTAAAGGACAAAGAGAAACCAATTCATTAAGATTAAGACTTGATTCCAATCAATACCAAAAAGAACTTAAAGGAAAAGAGAAACCAATTTCAAGGATTAAGACTTGATTCCAATCAATTACAAAAGAACTTAAAGGACAAGAGAAACCAATTCCTCAAGGATTAAGACTTGATTCCAATCAATACCAAAAGAACTTAAAGACAAAGAGAAACCAATTCATTAAGGATTAAGACTTGATTCCAATCAATACAAAAGAAACTAGAAGAAAAGAGAAACCAATTCTTAAGGATTAAGACTTGATTCCAATCAATTACCAAAAGAACTTAAAGGACAAAGAGAAACCAATTCCTCAAGGATTAAGACTTGATTCCAATCAATGGCAAAAGAACTTAAAGACAAAGAGAAACCAATTCATTAGGATTAAGACTTGATTCCAATCAATACCAAAAAGAAACTAGAGGAAAAGAGAAACCAATTCCTTAGGATTAAGACTTATTCCAATCAATTACCAAAAGAACTTAAAGGACAAAGAGAAACCAATTCCTCAAGGATTAAGACTTGATTCCAATCAATGGCAAAGAACTTAAAAGACAAGAGAAACCAATTCATTATGGATTAAGACTTGATTCCAATCAATACCAAAAAGAACCTAGAAAAGAGAAACCAATTCTTAAGGATTAAGACTTGATTCCAATCAATTACCAAAAGAACTTAAAGGACAAAGAGAAACCAATTCTCAAGGATTAAGACTTGATTCCAATCAATGGCAAAAAAGAACTTAAAGGACAAAGAGAAACCAATTCATTAAGGATTAAGACTTGATTCCAATCAATACCAAAAAGAACCTTAGAGGAAAAGAGAAACCAATTCCTTAAGGATTAAGACTTATTCCAATCAATTGCCATAGAACTTAAAGGACGAAGAGAAGCCAATTCCTCAAGGATTAAGACTTGATTCCAATCAATGGCACAAAGAACTTAAAAGACAAAGAGAAACCAATTCATTAAGGATTAAGACTTGATTCCAATCAAATACCAAAAGAACTAGAGAAAGAGAAACCAATTCCTTAGGATTAAGACTTATTCCAATCAATTACCAAAAGAACTTAAAGGACAAAGAGAAACCAATTCTCAAGGATTAAGACTTGATTCCAATCAATGGCAAAAAGAACTAAAGACAAAAGAGAAACCAATTCATTAAGGATTAAGACTTTGATTCCAATCAATACCAAAAAAACTAGAGGAAAAAGAGAAACCAATTCCTAAAGGATTAAGACTTGATTCCAATCAATTACCAAAGAACTTAAAGACAGAGAAACCAATTCATCAAGGATTAAGACTTGATTCCAATCAATGGCAAAGAACTAAAAGACAAAGAGAAACCAATTCATTAAGGATTAAGACTTGATTCCAATCAATACCAAAAGAACTTAAAGAAAAGAGAAACCAATTCCTAAGGATTAAGACTTGATTCCAATCAATTACAAAAGAACTTAAAGGACAAAGAGAAACCAATTCCTTAAGGATTAAGACTTGATTCCAATCAATACCAAAAGAACTAAAAGACAAAGAGAAACCAATTCATTAGGATTAAGACTTGATTCCAATCAATACCAAAGAAACTAAAGAAAAGAGAAACCAATTCCTAAGGATTAAGACTTGATTCCAATCAATTACCAAAAGAACTTAAAGGACAAAGAGAAACCAATTCCTTAAGGATTAAGACTTGATTCCAATCAATACCAAAGAACTTAAAGGACAAGAGAAACCAATTCATTAAGGATTAAGACTTGATTCCAATCAATACCAAAAAGAAACTAGAGGAAAAGAGAAACCAATTCCAAGGATTAAGACTTAGTTCCAATCAATTACCAAAAGAACTTAAAGGACAAGAGAAACCAATTCTCAAGGATTAAGACTTGATTCCAATCAATACCAAAAGAACTTAAAAGACAAGAGAAACCAATTCATTATGGATTAAGACTTGATTCCAATCAATACCAAAAGAACTTAGAAAGAGAAGCCAATTGCTTAAGGATAAAGACTTAATTCCAATCAACGGCCAAAAGAACATAAAAGGACAAAGAGAAACCAATTCATTAATGATTAAGACTTGTTTCCAATCAATGGCTAAGATCTTTAAAGGACAAAGAGAAACCAATTTCATTATCGATTAAGGCTTCTTTCCATTCACCCACAAGTTAACTTGTTACAAAGGGAAACCAATTCATTCTTGATTAACACTTGTTTTCATTCAATGGCCTGAAGAACTTAAAGGAGAAAGAGAAACTAATTCATTATTGATTAAGACTTGTTTCCATTCAATGGCGTACGTTAACTTAAGCGACAAAGAGAAACCAAATTCCATACATATGGATTAAGACTTGATTCCAATCAATGGCCAAAAGAACATAGCGATACAGCAGAAACCAATTCATTAATGATTAAAACGTGTTTCCAATCAATGGCCAAAAGAACATAAAGGACAAAGAGAAACCAATTCATTCTTGATTAACACTTGATTCCAATCAATGGCAAAAAGAACTTAAAAGACAAAGAGAAACCAATTCATTAATGATTAAGACATGTTTCCAATCAATGGCCAAAAAAACTTAAAGGACAAAGGGAAACCAATTCATTATGGATTGACATATATTTCTAATCAATGGCCGAAGGCGCTTAAAGGACAAAGGGAAACCAATTCATTAAGTATTAAGACATGTTTCCAATCAATGTCCAAAAAAACTTAAAGGACAAAGAGAAACCAATTCAATAATGATTAAGACATGTTTCCAATCAATGGCCAAAAGAACTTAACGATTAAAAGAGAAACCAATTCACATGGGACAAGATATGTTTCAAATCAATAGCCAAAAGCACTTAAAGGACAAAGAGAAACCAATTCATTATTGATTAAGACTTATTTCCATTCACTGGCCAAAAGAACTTAAAGGACAAATAGAAATCAATTCGTTACGGATTAAGACATGTGTCCAATCAATGGCCAAAAGAACTTCAAGAACAAAGAGAAACCAATTCATTAATGATTAAGACTTGTTTCCAATCAATGGCCAAAAGAACTTAAAGAAGAAAGAGAAACCAATTCCACAAGGATTACATACTTGATTCCAATCAATGGCCAAAAGAACTTTGAATGAGTTATAAACCACCCATTACTGGGATACATTTGCTTGCAATCAATGGCAAATCCAATCTATTATGGAGCCAAGACTTGTTTCCAATCAATGGCCAAAAGCACTTAAAGGACAAAGAGAAACCAATTCATTCATGATTAAGACTTGATTCCAATCGATGGCCAAAAGAACTTAAAGGACAAAGATAAACCAATTCATTATGGATTAAGACTTGTTTCTAATCAATGGCCAAAAGAACTTAAACGATAAAAGACAGAACTAATTCATTAAGATTAAGACATGCTTCCAATCAATACCAAAAACAACTATGGAAAAAGAGAAACCACCATTCCTAATGATTAAGACGTGTTTCCAATCAATGGCCAAAAGAGCTTAAAGGACAAAGAGAAACCAATTCATTAGGATTAAGACGTGTTTCCAATGAATGGCCAAAAGAACTGAAAGGACAAAGAGAAACCAATTCATTAATGATTAAGACTTGTTTCCAATCAATGGCCTAATCAACTTAAAGGACAAAGAGAAACTAATTCATTATTGATTAAGACATGTTTCCAATCAACGGCCAAAATAACTTAAAGGACAAAGAGAAACCAATTCATTAATGATTAACACTTGTTTTCAATCATTGGCCAAAAGAACTTAAGTGACAAAGGGAAACCAATTCATTATGGATTAAGACTTGACGTTTCAATCAACAAGCCAAAAGCACTTAAAGGACAAAGAGAAACCAATTCATTAAGACATGTTTCCAATCAATGGCCAAAAAAACATAAAGGACAAAGAGAAACCAATTCATTAACGACAAGACGCAGGTTTCCAATCAACGGCCAAAAGAACTTAGCCGACAAAGAGAAACCAATTCATTATCGACAGCACTTACTTCCAACCTAATGGCCAAAGTTAAACAAATGACAAAATATAAACCAATTTCATTGAGTATTATGACATGATTTCAATCAATGACCAAAAGAACTTAAAGGACAAAGCTTAAACCAATTCATTAATGATTAAGACATGTTTCCAATCAATGGCCAAAAGAACTTTAGCCGACAAAGAGAAACCAATTCATTATTGACAAGATATTGCCTGCAATCAAATTCGCCAAAAGAGCCTAAATGTCAAAGAGAAACCATTTCATTAATGATTAAGACATTTGCTTCCAATCAACGTGTACGCCAAAAGAACTTAGAAAGGACAAAGAGAAACCAATGTCATTACATTAAGACTTGTTTCCAATCAATGGCACTAAAGTTAACTTAAATGACAAAGAGAAACTAATTCATTAATGATTAAGACTTGTTTCCAATCAATCGCCAAAAGAATCTTAGCAGACAAAGGGAAACCAATTCATTAATGATTAAGACTGTTTTCAATCAATCGCCAAAAGTGTTAACTTAAATACAAAAAAGAGAAAACCACCATTCATTAATGATTAAGACAAGTTTCCAATCAATGGCCAAAAGAATCCTAAAATAAGACAAAGAGAAACCAATTCACTATGGATTAAGACTTGATTTCAATCAATACCAACAAGAAAACTTAGAGGAGCAAAAGAGAAACCAATTCATTAATGATTAAGACATATGTTCCAATCAATTCACTAAAAGAACTTAAAGGACAAAGAGAAACCAATTCATTCATGATTAAGACTTGTTCCAATCAATGGCCAAAAGAACTTTAAAGGACAAAGAGAAACCAATTCATTCATGATTAAGACATGGTTCCAATCAATGGCCAAAAGAACTAAAGGACAAAGAGAAACCACCCATTAAAGATTAAGACTTGCTTCCAATCAATTAAAAGAACTTAAAGGACAAAGAGAAACCAATTTCAAAGATTAAGACTTGATTTCAATCAATGGCCAAAAGAACTTAAAACAAAGAGAAACCAATTCATTACGGATTAAGACTTGATTCCAATCAACGGCCAGAAGAACTTAGAGGACAAAGAGAAACCAATTCATTATTGATTAAGACTTGATTCCATTCAACGGCCAAAAGAACTTAAAGGACAAAGAGAAACCAATTCATTATGGATTAAGACTTGTTTCCAATCAATGGCCAAAAGAGCTTAAAGGACAAAGAGAAACCAATTCATTAATGATTAAGACTTGTTTCCAATCAATGGCCAAATCAACTTAAAGGACAAAGAGAAACCAATTCATTATTGATTAAGACATGTTTCCAATCAATGGCCAAAATAACTTAAAGGACAAAGAGAAACCAATTCATTAATGATTAACACTTGTTTTCAATCAATGGCCAAAAGAACTTAAATGACAAAGAGAAACCAATTCATTATGGATTAAGATATGTTTCCAATCAATGGCCAAAAGAACTTAAAGGACAAAGAGAAACCAATTCCTAATGGATTAAGACATGTTTCCAATCAATGGCCAAAAAAACATAAAGGACAAAGAGAAACCAATTCATTAATGATTAAGACGTGTTTCCAATCAATGGCCAAAAGAACTTAAAGGACAAAGAGAAACCAATTCATTATTGATTAAGACTTGTTTCCATTCAATGGCCAAAAGAAATTAAAGGACAAAGAGAAACCAATTCATTAATGATTAAGACTTGTTTCCAATCAATGGCCAAAAGAACTTAAAGGACAAAGAGAAACCAATTCATTAATGATTAAGACATGTTTCCAATCAATGGCCAAAAGAACTTAAAGGACAAAGAGAAACCAATTCATTATGGATTAAGATATGTTTCCATTCAATGGCCAAAA
>JAVHNN010000188.1:0-18042 GCA_031439585.1 Pterocarpus macrocarpus
AGCAAAGAAAGTTAAAGAAAAACCCCAGTGCATTTGCATAAATTCAAGTATGAGTATTCGCGTAATTATATCCTATGTTTTATTAATGCTGAGACTGTTCTATCTACTTATGCCGTGATTATTATTCCAAATATGAACTACTGCCAATGTAACTCAAGTGCTTGAATAAAGTGAACTCTGCTTCGGACAATATATTTTCAAACTATAAAACTGTACAGTCCAGTTAACATGCTCACATTTTTCATAATAAACCGAAGCAGCTGGAGATAATACTTGATGATACAAAGATATTTAGTTTAATGAATCCCTCTTTGAGAATTTATAATTCTCACTCCTATGTTTATTTCCGTGTTATCTCCGGATAGCTCGAAGTTCGAAGGAGGTCAAAGTCAGCGGAGTTGACTAGTAAGATTGAAGGTGGCCCAAGGTTGCTACCAGACAAAGTCCGATTAAGTGGCGGATATGATAACAACTCCTAGGTGAGGTATTCACGACTTAAGCATAGTACCATGCTTGGGAAGGTGTTACAAGTCTCACCTTGTTTTGAATTTTGAAAAGTGTCATTTTATGGTTAGGCAAGGTGTAGTCTTAAGATATGTTATTTCTAGTAAAGGCATAGCTGTTAATAGGTCCAAGATTGATGTGATTGCTTCTTTACCTTGTCCCACATGCGTGTGGGAAGTGCGTTCTTTTCTTGGACATGCAGGATTTTACAGGCGATTTATCTAGGACTTCGATGAGATTGCCCTTCCACTTTGTCCAAGTTCTTTGCAAAAGGATGTAGACTTCCAATTTGATGATGAGTGTAGGAGAGCATTTGCCCAATTGAGCGACACCTAATTTTTGCCCTGTTCTTGACCACCAAATTGGGAGTACCCACTCATGTGTGATGCATCAAACCTTATAGTTAGTGCTGTCCTTTCCCAGAGGGTTGGGAAGATTTCCCATGTCATAGCATATGCTTCCCGAATCTTGGATTCTACACAGGCTAACTATACCACTACTGAAAAAGAGCTTTTGGCTATCACTTTTAGTTTAGATAAATTTCGTGCTTATCTGTTGGGAACTAAAGCGACTATTTTTTCTGATCATGCAGCATTGAAGTTCCTGTTGAAGAAGCTAGAGGTGAAGCCCAAACTCATCAGGTGGATGTTCTTTATTGCGGAATTTGACATAGAGATCAAGGACAAGAATGGGTGAGAACACGGTAGCAAACCACTTGAGTTGAATTCCACAGACTTTGGAGCCTCTTACCATCTGAGACCTTTCCAGATGAGCAGCTTCTAGAGCTGCGAGGTAAGGACCCATGGTATGCTGACTTGGTGAATTATTTGGTTATGCTTGAGTTACTTTCTTATTTTAAAAGCATCGGATAAGAAACTTAGGAGTGAGGCTAAATATTATGTGCAGGGCGATCCTTATTTGTAGTGCATATGTAGTGATCAGATTATTAGGCGCTGTGTGCATGAGCTTGAGATTCCTTCTATTTTGCATTGTTGTCATACACTTGCTTATGGTGGTCACTTTGGGCCTGACAGCTGCTATAGGAAGGACTTAGATGCGAGGATTTTCTTGCCCACATTATTTAATTGATTCTTACACTTATTATAAGAATTGTGAATAGTGTTAGAAGATAGGTACTATTTCCTGTCGGAATGAGATGCCTCAACAACCATTATTATTTTGCGAGATATTTGATGTTTGGAGTATTGATTTTATGGGTCCATTTCCTGTCTTATTTGGTTTTGTGTATATTTTGCTGGCTGTTAATTATGTTTCTAAGTGGGTAGAGGATAAGGCCACCCGGACTGATGATTCTCATGTTGTTGTAGATTTTGTTAGATCATACATTTTTTGCAGGTTTGGAGTGCCCAAGGCAATCATCAATGATCAGGGGAGCCATTTCTGTAATAAGAACATGCCAAACCTACTGAAGAAATATGGTGTCACCCACAAGGTCTCAACTCCATACCATCCGCAGACTAGTGGACAAGCAGAGATATCAAATAGGGAGTTGAAGCAGATTCTAGAGAAAATAGTTCAGCCAAACAGGAAGAATTGAAGCAAGAGGCTGGAGGATGCATTATGGGCTTACTGCACTGCCTACAAGACTTCTTTGGGGATGTCCCCCTATAGGATTGTCTTTGGCAAGGCATGCGACCTTCCAGTGAAAATTGAGCACAAAGCATATTGGGCAGTTAAGAACTACAATCTTGATATGAATCAGTCTGAACATAACAGGAAGTTCCAACTTCAGGGGTTGGAGGAGATCCGGTTGGAAGCCTATGAGAACTCCCGCTTGTACAAGGAGAAGACAAAACTCGTCCATGACAAGAAGTTGCTGCAGAAGGAGTTCTCCATTGGCCAGAAAGTGCTTCTCTACAATTCTCACCTCAAGCTCTTTTCTGGTAAGCTTCGCTCTAGGTGGCTTGGTCCTTATATAATGACTAAGATTTTTCCATGTGGTGCTGTGCAAATTTTGGAGCGTGGAATGGATAAAGTATTCACAGTGAATGGCCATCGCTTGAAGCTATTTCATGAGGACACACCCTTGGAGACCATTGAGGAGGTCTGCTTGCTAGCGGCCACTTACACTTGATAGGGTAGTTTCTCTTTGCCTTTCTTTACTTCATTTTACTTGCATTTCCATTGTTTTATTACATTGAGGGCAATGTAAAATCGAAGTGTGGGGGGATGGTTTAGTCATAGGTTCTTGCATTATAGATTTGTTTTCCTTGGTCTATTTTGTTTGTTTTGAAAAAAAAAAAATTTAATTAGCTTTGTTTTGCTTTTATTCTCCACTGTTGAATTGAAAGTTATTGAGTTAAGGCTTTAGGAAGGATAGGGTCCCAGCATGATTTCATTTTTCTTTTCCCTCTTGATATGTGTAAGTTGGGTGATTGATCTTAATTTGCCATGATTGAGTATCTTGGATTTACCTTTGTGAGCTTTTGAGCCTTATTTTGGATGGTTGTGTTTCATGCCATTTTCTTCCTTCTTGTGTGCTTTCCCTCATAGATTTTGTTATTCTAGAACTTGCTTTGATTCTTCTTTAAGGCTACATTTTTCATATGCATTCATGAATATGATAGAGGTATTTCTTTCATTTTAGCCACTTGGCCATATAGCCTACCTTGCATTCTCCCTTGTTTAGCTCCTCTAGCACATTGCAAGCCTAAAGGTGAAAAACCATGTTATGCCTAACCTTAAGGAATAGGGAATGCATTGGTTTCATCATGAGTATTGTGCTTTGGATAAAGTGTGGGGGGTGTGCAATGCAAGGATTAAAAAGAAAATGAAAGTGAAAAAAAAAAAGAAAAAAAAGAAAAGGAAATAAAATGGGGAATTTTGATAAAAAGGAAAAAGAAGGTTCAAAGAGAGTAAGTGTATTATCGCTGATTTGTCTAATGACCAATGCTATTTTTATTCTCTTAGGTTGTATCTTGTCATATCCTCATATTTCCCTACCTTTACCTTGGCCCCATTACAACCTTGAATAAAGTCCTCTTGATTTGTGTTTGCATATGATTGTGAGTAGTAGAGAAGTAGAAGATTGACAAATTATGGTAATGCATTGTCTATTGAGGTGACTTGAGTGAAACACTTTTGCCCATACACTTGAAAGTTGAGAGATTCAAACACTATCTTGTGAACCACTTTCATGCTTGATCTAATTGCATTTTGAAGGATATTGCTTAATTTACATTTTTGAGAGATGGGCTGTTGAATGATTTGATTATTGGAAACTCTTGATCCACTTATATGCTCTTATGTTCCTAGCGTGGCTCTTTTGATGATTCATTGGAGAATTTGCTTGTTCATTTTGGTTATTCCATGATTTTTAGGTTGCATGTTTCTATCCTTAGTTGAATCTTACATGAGGACATGCAAGAATTAAGTGTGGGGGAATTTGATCAATTGGATTTTTATATACTTATTTTCCATCATTCCTAGCTCATTAATCCTCTTTTGTGCCTAATTATTTTGAATTGGACCATTTTATGTTGTTTGGATTGTGTTTGGGTTTGAGTTAAATTTTCGAGTATTAGGCAAATTCTGATACTGTTTTGGTTTTTGGGTCATATCTTGGAGTTGTAGAACTCATTTTATTGTAGATCTTTAGTTTGTAGGAAAGCTAAGAGATAGGTCTACAAGTTGTATGAAGAGGTTAGAGGTCAATTCTAGTGTTAAGGAGCTGAATTTGGGCCTAGAAGTGAACTGAAGGGGTGCATTTGCGGATTCTGAGTAGGGTGTGGTATTTGGGCCATATCTCCAGGTCCACAGATGTCCGATCGAGGCCCATTCCAGTGGCATTTTGAAGCTAACATCCAAGGCTACAATTCTTTTTCCAGAGTACAAATCCAAATAGAACTGTTTTGATAGCCAAAATGGTAGAAGAACACTACTTACACAATTAGAAATATTGATTTCATGTTTTTAGTGTAACTTTCTTTCTATAATTCGGATTTTAGCAAATAAAGTGTCCAGATTCAAAGGAGAGAGAGAGGATTAATGTAGTAATCACAATTTATCATTTTTGGATAGTTTTGATTTTGAATTGGCGGATTTGGAAGGAGGCCAAAATTTTGTAACTCATTAGGCAGATTTTGGAGATAACCACAATTTTTGGGGTTTTCTCTTATCTCTTCTCTCACGCTTCCCAACCTTTACAATTCATCTTCCTCCATTCATGGAGGCTTAAGCTTCTAACTAATCCAAGCATTCAAGGAAGCATTGCCTATGTTGAGGATTGACAAAACTGAACTTCATCAATCCAAATCGGTTTTCTACTCCTTTTAACTTTCATTGTTATTAATACAATTTCGGGTTTGAAGATTTTTGATTCGGAATTATGGTTGATTATAATTGATTGATTGCTTAATTGCTTGCATATTATTCGGTTGATTAATGTTGTAATGCAATTGCGTGAGTAGAATCATTTTCAGGTTTGAATTTGAGATTGATTACATTTGTGCTTGAAAATTAACACGAATTGGTTAGGTTCTAGAGGTTTCTGAATTTAATCATTTATTTGTTAATTGAATGCATGAAGGTTTTCGTGTGAAATGTCATATCCGAATTGAGGTTTCTTTCGGGTTTGATGTCAATCATTGATTTGGTTTGAATGATTATTTTTAGAATTCTATGATAGATTAGCCATTATTTTTCTTGGTTCTTGGAGTAAAGTTCCAATTTCTATTCACTTCCATTTTAAATAGTTGCATTTTTATTTGATAAACAACCCCCCCTTGAATTCCTGATCATATAACATTGCCATCTGTGGGAAATGACTCGGGTTGAACCCTTTATACAAACATGTGTAATTTAGTTTTATTGTAATTTGGCCAGAGCTTGGCACTCGAGTCAAACATCTCTTTAATTTCCTCCTTCAATCCACTAATTAAGCAGTCCATGATGGCTTCAAGGGCTCAAGGTGAACTATGTTGGTGTAACACCTAATAAGCCCATACTACGCTTAGAGTCGTATTCGGCATTTTATTAGTTATTACTTATGCTCGTGGAAAAACTAAACTTCACTTGAAATTAAGATTCTGTGAAAAATACAGTGTAGATTTTTTTTTAAATCGTTGTAAACTGCGGCGTTTTGAAATGTAAAGCCTTGAGCGAGAAGATAGCTAGAGAAAGAGCGTGTCGCATAAAATACATTCCCCAAAATCATAAAACATGAGAAAGGCAAATAGATAATAATTCACAAATACATTGCATTAAATAACTAACCAGTACATTCATATGGGTTCATAATATTTAGATATACATACATATACATCAGTATTACATCAAAGGAGGCTCATGGTCGGGCCATGATCCAAATACTAGATACTAAGTACAAATTTAAATGACAAAGCCCAGCCGAAAAAAGAAATATGCGAAGGTGCAGAATGATGGTCGCTACAAGTCCCAAAGCGATTTGCTTCTTGCATCCTGCATCCCGTCACCGTCAGCTCCATGATAATGTGGGGCGATCCATGCCCTCACTCCACCGGATGTGCCATCGAGATCGGTGACGATGTGGAAGAATAACTAGGGTGAATGGAATTTACCGGTGGGATTCGAACCGGAACACGAGAGATGTAAATCGTGCGTCGTCCAGGAACGCAGTGTCATGATCATCGTCAGTACGCACCGGGTTTATTAATAAAAATAGTGAGCATGTCACGTAAGGTTCCAATTCTTGGATTTTGAAATCATGAATATCAGAAGCGGATTCAATTTTAGCGTATCCTCACTGTCATTTCACATCCATAATATCTACATAAGCACAGAATATAATTACATAAAACATGCATATCCATGCTTATAAAGATTCTCTTAACTTCTTCCGCTTTCCTAGAGGTTTAGATGGGTAGAAGCCAGCACATAACTTTTTCTTAACTTGAGCACATGCTATCTTTTTACCCACTAAGCATAAGTGGTAATGAGCCTCATACTGAGTAGTAAAGTCAGCCACCATAGAATTCGATACTTACTGAATTGGGTGGGTCATGCCATGCCTCATGTAAGACCTATCCCTATACTTTTCACACTAAGGCTTGGGTCATCTGCCATGCCTCCATGTGGAGTCGTGGGTGAGGGAGCTTAAATTAAGGTCACCTTCCACTTTTGAAGGGGATCATACCTTATTTAATCTTTGTGCTTTACATTAAAGACTTATGATACAAAAAGTTATTCTAATTCTGCTTGGCATTTAGAGCGTTAAGTGTCGCTTTAGTCACGAGAATGTGGTTAAACTTTAGTATAATCACTGCAGGACGTTGTGTCAGCCCGTCCCAGATAAGGGTGTTCATATTTATTAATCGCTTTTCATGTATAGCGTTAAGCATCAGTGTCATCAGACGTATCGTATGCAAATATCAATCATTCATTCCATTTAATCAGTATCGATGTCGTCATATCATTATCATTCTTTATTATCATTAAATGCGTATAATGCCCCATCATAATCATGATCATCAATCATGATCATCATCATTCGTGTCATTATCATCATATTGACCACAGTAGAGGCATACATATCACACAAAGTCTTGCATGAAGCTTAGAGCTTAGTAAAACTTGGGTACAAGCTTTTAATTGATTTGCTTAACTTGCATAAATTATTTTATTAGGCATAGGGCTAATTTCAGTCCATTATCGCTTTTTCTGAAAGCTTTTAAGTTGAATTATGAAGGTTTTCCAATACTTAATGTAAAGTCTTTGATAAGCTCCATTTGGTGATCGGTTATATTTTTAGTTAGTTTTTATTTAATTTAGGATGTAGTTGTTTAGTTTTGTTGTTGCTACTTTGTTTTATTTTAGTTAAGTAGTTTAGATTTGGTGCTATTTTTCATTTTCTATTATTTTCTTATATTTTGGATACTTATTTTGAGGCTTATGTTGATTGTCATTAGGTAAGAAAAATGCGCTCAAGTTGGAATTTGGAGCCATGATAGAGTTTATCTTTGCATAAAATCAAGACCTTTCAGCATTTGGAAATTCGATATCTAGCTCTCCAGAAATCAGATTATGATGATTTAAGATTCTTTGGAAAAAGAAAGAGAAGAAGATCTTCAACTTTGTTGTTGGATACTTTTTTTCCAGTTCTCGAGTTTTCTAGGAGAGAAAAAGGCGAGAAACAAGATTGAAATGCTTCATCTTTCGTTTTTGATGCTTTGTCCAGAGTCTGACCTTTTATCACTATTTCATATATCTTGAGCTGCAGAACTCCGATTGAAGAGTGGTTCTTGTTGCGTTGGAAAACTTACTCAAATATCTACAATCGCTATTTCTACCGCCGAGGCCAAATTCAACTATTTTGACCATTACACAGAGCTTGGAGAGTGTGTAAAAATAGTTAGCATTGTCGGTTCTGGTGTCCCAATATAGCGCGGTTGCGTAAAAATCTTTATAGCGCAATGGCGCCAGTTCTGACAGACAAGGATTCTTTGGTTCGAGCCAAAATTCGAGAAAAAGAAGAGTCCGTAGACTATAAAAGGCAACGACATAAGGTCGAGGAAAAAGGATCTCTAGAGACACACACACACCGCTTTGGCAGCAGATAGAAGACTTAACTTCCGAGAGAGATTGAAGGTGAAGATTCCAAAGGATTCCAGAGCTCGAGGATTCAGCTAGCACTTGCGGAGAGATCGCACATTCTTCCCAAATGCTTTGTCTCTAGCGAGAATTCTCCATGGCTTTTATTTCTTCTATCTTCTCATCTTCATACTTTTTCATTGTTTTGCTTTTATTCAGTTATATGAAGCTAGTTTTCTTTTTTCTAGAGCGTTAATGGACCACTTTTTGTATGGTAAGGATTTACTCCATGGATTAATGTTAATCTTGTTCTCTATCTCTATTGCTTAGTGTTTTTGTTTGTTCTTAATGCTTTTTAATCTTTTGATCACCATGATTAATTGATTTGGGGATTTACAATAACTTCGAGAGAGGTTTGTGAATAGAGCTTCTTAACACATAAACACTTGCCCAAGTGAGTCGAGCCTTGAAAACTAGAGATAGACAAAGCCCAGCGGATTCATGCGGTCAACATAGGAACCCATAGAAGCTTGACCTTTTCTTAGTTGTAGTTTGTGCTAAGAGATTAGGCAATCAGTTTGCAGGATAAAGAGTATTGCTTGACCTCGAGAGAGGCTAGGAATAAATTAAGGGGAACCGAAGCGTGTAGTCAAATTAGGATAGGAAGGCTGATTAACGAGAAATTCATAGTAAGCGATGATCTGCGCAATATGGAACAGAAATTAATTAGCCCTAGCATCCGTTCCATTGCATTTGTTTGCCCAGTTAGCATCATGTTTACATTATTAATTTTCTTATTTATTTTTATTTTGTTTGAATTTTAATTTCTTTATCAGTGAATTCATTCTATCCAGAATAGTTATCCCTTAAACTATCCGGAAATTATTTGATCTATCGTAAGTAGAATGATACTTTTCTCATCACTTTATTGCTTATGCGACCCGTTATACTTCTTGCTGCCGTGTAAGTTTTTAAGCGCCCGTTCTTGGACGATATTATCAATATCATTCTTAGTTGACGGGGATATCTTAGATTGAAATTTTTGTTTATATTTTTTATTTTATTTTATATTTATTTTTTTGTCATTGTTTATTTTTTTATTATTTATTTTTCCTTGTATTTAATTTTTCTTTCTTTTTCTTTCGATTATTTATTTTATTTAGCTTTTGTTTTATTTTTTTTATTCCTACTTTCTAGCATTTCTTGTGTTTTATTTTGCAGTTTATCTTGAAGAAGCCAATCCTGAGGAGATTTATTCTTTGATCGAGAGATCGAGCGTTCTTTGCGTCATTTCGAAAAGAAAGAGCAGCGATTGAAAAGAGTACTTTAAAGCTACCATGGCGGATGAAAATGAAAGCGAGATTCAACAGCGGTCATGAAGGATGCTGGCACCTACTCTTCAAAGGGTGTTCATCCGGCATTATGAGGCCACTATCCAAGCAAACAACTTTGAGAAATTTGAAAGAGCGTCCACTCATTCGATTCAGTGCAACAAAATTGCCCAATTCTTTAGAATTTGCCTAGTGAAGAGACCCTAATGAGGCATCTCGACAATTTTACGGAGATGCTGTGACATCACAAAAATCCAATGGTGCCCACAGATGATGCTATTCGATTTGAGATTGTTTCAAAGCGCCTTCACCGTTAAGGGACAAGGCTAGAGCCTGTTTGAAGTCTCTACCCAGGGGACACTCACTACGGGATATGGTGGCTAAGAAATTCTTGGAGAAGTACTTTCCTCTTTTTGCTAAGTCTACCTTGAGATGAGGAATGACATCACCTCCTTCACCCAAGCGGAGATGGTGAATCTTTCTATGAATCATGGGAGAGGTATAAGGAGTTATGTGGCCAGGAGAATGTCCACATCCACGGCATCCCGCTACGGATGCAAATCCAGGACATTCTACAATGGTCTCCTTATATCCACTCGGATCATGGTTGATGTAGCGGTGGTGGTTCTCTGAATAATAAGACACGAGGCTTGAGTCTTGGGAGCTATTTGAAGTGTTGGCTATGACAATTGCAGAGGCCTAGTGAGAGAATCCCGAGAAAGGGAGTTTGGAAGTTGACACACTACCCTTTGCTCTCTTGTGGCCCCAGGATCACAAGCCCTTTACATCGTCCAAAAATCTTTGCCATTGAAGCGAATTGGGCTTGCTGACACCCTTCACCAACACATGTCATGCGTTGTGATTTTTGCTCATGGGAATCATTCGAGATGGAGAGTGCACTATGTAGCTCCTTTTTCTGATGGAAACGGAGTTAACTACACTTAGATATGCCTGTAGCACGACTTCTGCTCCAGCACCTATATTCTGGGCAACGGGCCAATTGTCCTGACCTCTGCAGAGAGAAGAAGCCCAACCTAGAAGACATGTTTCAATAGTTTATGAAGAGCCACATGTCTTTTTGCAGAGAATCTTGAAGCTTTTATGGGAGAGGATAGAGGCTCAATTTAGAGCTCATGATGCTACAATAAAAAACTTAGAGCATCAAGTGGGGCAAATTTCTAAGCAGTTAGCTGAGAGGCCACTAGATTCCTTACCTAGCAATACTACTGAGAATCCAAAGGAGCATGTGAATGCAATCATACTGAGAAGTGGTAAAAGAATTGGCTGAATCTGAAGCGGAAGAAGTAAGAGGGTAGAAGAAAAGCCTACTAAAGATTCCAATATGGCACTACCGAGGAGAAAGGATAATGTGGCACCTCACGCCCATGACCCTCCAATTCGCTTATCCTCAAAGGGTAGAAGCAACTAAAGGAAGGAACCAAAAAGCTGACAATTTCTTAAGGTTCTTGATGTGCTTAAGAAGCTCCACATCAATATTCCGTTTCTTTGAGGCATTGGGCTGAAATGCCAAACTATGCCAAGTTTATGGAAGGAGCTACTCTCTGCAAGAAAAGAAATTGGATCTTGATGAGACTATACCAAGCTTTCACTTCTGAGGAGTGTTAAGGCAATCATTCGGAGGAAATTGCCACACTAAGTTGAAGGACCACAGGGACACTTCACTATTCCATGCACCATTGGTGATTTGAGGATTGACAAGGCACTATGTGATCTTGGGCAAGTATCCAATCCCCCGATGCCTTTGTCACTTGTGCATAGATTGGGTATTCTGGAGGTGAAACTCTACAAGGGTATCTGCTGCAGGTTGGGTGATAGATACTGTCCAAACTTCCTTATGGTATTATTGAAGATGTTTTGGTGAAGGTGGGTAGTTTCTTCGTTCCCACTGATTTTTTGATTCTTGATATGAAAAGAAGATGTCAATCTCCCTCTAATTCTTAGTGATCCATTCTTGTCCACTAGTAGAGCCCTGATTGATGTAGAAGAAGGCTACTTTCCTTCGAGATTTCAACAATAAAGAGTGAAGTTCAAAGTGTTCCAGAAACAATGGACTCTACCACAAAAATGACTCAATGCTATAAAGTGGATGTAGTGGAAGCTAGCAGAGTACTTGATGACAGAATCACATGCCACACTACTCCTTGGGAAGCCTCCATTAACAAAGAGCAAAACAAAGAAGAAAGAGAAAAGGATGGAGGATGATGATCTTAAGTCACACGAGAAGCCACTTTAGAGAAGTTCTCCACTTGCCATTAGGAGCCTAATTCTATCTCATTGGTTTTTGGGAAGAAGAACCACCATCTTGGTGATAAAGCTCAAAGCAAGAGGAGGAAGGAACCACCTTGAATGACAAAACCATGTCCAACTTAAGGACATTAAACCCAAAGTGCTTGTTGGGAGACAACCTAACTTTCCTAACTCTTCTTTAATTTTAAATTTTTTTTTTTGTTTTTCTTTTGATTTGGATAAAATTTTAGTTTTGATTAATTTTACTTTATTTAATTTTGTTTTGTAGGTTTATTGGAGCAATTAGGAAGTGCATAAGTGGAGGAAAAAGCCACATAGAGTGTGCGTGGAGACATACGTACTCTGCAGGGAGTAACCTTCCTTTCCTTTCCCTCTTGATTTTATTTTCATGCATTAGGGACAATGCATAATTTTAAGACGGGGTTGGGAAAATCCATTATTACACTTTCTTATTTGTTCCTGTTTCATTTTGTTAGTTTTGTTGATTAGGTTGTTAATGTTTTTTTTTTAATCTCAATTTTCTACTAAAAAAAAATTTTTTGTCTTTTTTTTTTTTTTAGTCAATTGGTTGTTGTTGTCTGTGCCTATGATATGAAATATTGCTCTGTTTGTTAACTCTTAAGTAACTTTAGATCTGAATTTAAGTCTTGAAAATCTTCTTGTGCTTTTACTATTGAATTGAGAAGGATCATTTTCTTCCACTTTGATAAGAGTTAGCAACTTAGGATAGGTGATCTTTATGCTTTTATGCTTTATTTAGGTTGAGACATGCATTTTTATTCATGTGAATCTCTCTTGAAATATATGTGAGTGAATCTTAGCCCTAGAAGTGATTTAGGCCATGTTTGGTAGCTATAATTGAGCCTCGTTTTTCCACCCCTTGGTCGTGATCCTTAGTCACCCTATTTGAGTAATAAAAGCTGTCTTTGGATTGAACCACATTATGAGCCTAATGCCGCCCCTTGCTAGTACCTTTTTGATCCCATAGTTTTACCTCAATGCCTTAGGCTTACAAATTCATTTGAATAGGGTAATATCTCATTCTGTGGCGCAACCTCATGCTGGCTAAAATCAAAAGGTGGAGTAAGAAAATACGAAAAAAAGAGAAAAAAAAGAAAGAAGGAGAAAAAGGATGAAAGAATGAAGGAGTATTAAGAAAAAAAAGAGAAAAAATTGGCAATGCAAAGGAAAATATAATGCCAAGGTTCGATAAAAAAGAAAAGCATGATGGTTACTTAAGCAACTAAGTTGAGGTACCCGAGGAGAGAATGAATTAGGGTGAGGGTTCCTTAAGTTGAAGGGATTAATTGAGCTTAAGCGACTATTCCATCATACCCCTTACCTTATTTTCTGTTACAAGCTAAGAAAAAGTCGCGCTTTTGATCTTTGGCTAAGTGACATTCATGTAGAAGCAGAGAGAGAGGATCATGGATAGTGTGATGTTTTTGTCTTTTTCTTAAGCGTAGGCGTAAGCGTAGGGTGAGTCGGTCTTTTGTTGGCTTTTCTATAGTACATACCTGCTTGATCCGTTCTTTTGACAATGTGATTGCACAATTAGATGAATGTGGTACTTAGACTTTGATCCTTGGTAACTTTTGAGTTAAGTTATGGAGTGATGATGAGGAATTCCATAGGCAACAACTTTTATCTTAACCATTTTGTCTGTAGTGAGTCCTTTTGTTTTAAGTGTTTTTTGGTTGAGTCTTTTTGTTTCCCTATGTTTGAGTCTTTGAGTTGAGTTTTTGCTTAGGGACAAGTAAGTACTTAAGTTGAAATTTTGTGATAACTCCAGTTTGGTGAGTTATATTTTTAGTTAGTTTTGTTTAATTTAGGATGTAGTTGTTTAGTTTTGTTGCTTCTTTGTTTTATTTTAGTTAAGTAGTTTAGATTTGTTGCTATTTTCATTTTCTATTATTTTGCTTTATATTTTGGATACTTATTTTGAGACTGTGTTGATTGTCGTTAGGTAGAA
Organism: Pterocarpus macrocarpus; assembly: GCA_031439585.1. Taxonomy (NCBI): domain Eukaryota; kingdom Viridiplantae; phylum Streptophyta; class Magnoliopsida; order Fabales; family Fabaceae; genus Pterocarpus; species Pterocarpus macrocarpus. The sequence goes on from JAVHNN010000188.1 coordinate 13,603, forward strand.
GCCCATTTCAGAGTTGGAATTTGGGTAGTGATAAGAACTTATCTTAATAAAATCAAGACCTTTCAGCATTGGAAATTCGATATCTGGCTCTCCAGAAATCAGATTATGATGATTTAAGATTCTTTGGAGAAAAAAGAAGAAGATCTTCAACTTTGTTGTTGGATACTTTTTCCAGTTCTCGAGTTTTCTAGGAGGAGAAAAAGGCGAAACAAGATTGAAGCTTCATCTCGTTTTTGATGCTGTCAAGTCTGACCTTTTATCACTATTTCACTTATATCTTGAGGCACAGAACTCCGATTGAGGTGGTTCTTCTTGCGTTGGAAAGCTTACTCAAATATCTACAATCGCTGTTTCTACCTCCGAGGCCAGAATTCCAACTATTTTGACCATTACAGAGCTTGGAAGTGTGTAAAAATAATTGGCTTTGTCGGCGGGCGCTGGCCCCTTAGCGCGACAGCGGTTACAACAAGATTCTTTGGTTTGGTAAAATTCGAGAAAAGGATCCGTAGACAATAAAAAGGCAACACATAAAAGATCAGAAAAAGGATCCCTAGAGACACTGCACACACCACTTCCCCAAGATAGGAGCTTTCTTCGAGAGAGATTGAAGGTGAAGATTGAGGATTCCAGAATTCGAGTTCAGCACGGAGAGATCCGCGTTCTTCCGAATCTTTGTCTCTGGCCGAGAATTCTCCATGGCTTTTATTTCTTCTATCTTCTCATCTTCATACTTTTTCATTGTTTTCTTTTATTCAGTTATGAACTAGTTTTCTTTTGCTAGGGCGTAAATGGGCCTTTTTGTATGGCAGAGATTTCTTTCATGGATTAATGTTAATCTTGTTCTCTATCTCTATTGCTTAGTGTTTTTGTTTGTTCTTAATGCTTTTAATCTTTTGATCACCAATTAATTGATTTGAGGATTTACAATAACTTCGAGAGAGGGTTTGTGAATAGAGCTTCTTAACATAAGCGGTAAGCTGAGCGAAAACCAGAGATAGACAAGCCCAGCGACCGTGCGGTGATATAGGAACCCATAGAGCTTCAACGCTTTTCTTAGATTAGGTTGTGCTAAGAGATTGGGCAATCAGTTTGGGATAAAGAGTATTGCTTGTGCTCGAGAGAGGCTAGGAATAAATTAGAGGAACCGACCAGTGAGTCGATTAGGATAGAGGCCAGTTAACAGAAATTCATAGTAATGGCGTGTGCGCAATAGGTGAAATTAATTAACCCTAACATCCATTCCATTGCATTTGTTTTTACCCGATTAGCATCCGGATTTACATTATTAATTTTCTTATTTATTTTATTTTGTTTGAATTTTAATTTCTTTATCCGTGAATTCATTCTATCCAAATAATTATCCCTTAAAGTATCCGGTATTTGATACATCGCCGTGGGAATGATACTTTTCTCATCCACTTTATTACTTATGCGACTAGGTATACTTGTTTGGGCGTCTGGTCTTTAATGCGCTTAAAGAGCATTTACCGTTAACCCTTATGACTTACCATAAGCAGCTTTTACTATTACGGTGGGGCAGTAACTTTGAAAATTCACCATAATTTCATATTTTACTCTTTTATTTCGAATTTTGGTATGGTTGGTTATGCAGCTACAGAGTCTATTTTTAAACAAAAGAAACCACATGACTCAAAAATTACCGTTTTAACAGAGCAGAGTTATGCGCATTTTATTTTATTTGTGAGACTTGAAAAGTTCAACACGAGTCAGTGGCTTGTCCACTTCGTGGAAAGTTCCTCACATGGAATCTAACAAAAAATTATGGGAGTGTTCCTCTATGTCTTGGCTTTCCAACAAACTTAGTCCCACTAAAAATGTGTATGTATAACTTGAGTTATGCACATTTGTCTGCTTGCCAGGACAGAAACGTAGGGAATAGTAAATTTTGAAAATTCATATCTCTCTCGTTTTAAGGCCAAATCTCACATATTTTATATGTATGAAAAGCTCTTTGGAGTCTATTTTCTAGAAAATTAGTTTTATTGCATTTACGAGTTTTGTGGAGTGGAGGTTATGCCATACGCTTTACAGGCTGCCAGAATTCCGGCTGCTAGTTTTTAAGTTTTTACATATCAATCTTGTGGAAATGTTGTTGCTATACCACTTCAAATCCACCATTTTTATGTTTTTATCTGTCATTATACTTTCGAAAGTTTTAGTCCTTCCGTCGATCATTTTAAGCCAAAATAAAGCAAGATATCGCCATCATACCCGCGTATTCTCGCTCCAAGGCAGCATTTTTCGACAAGGCAAGAAGAGTAATGAAACGAGAAATGGTCATGAGACAGCGAAGCAAAGAGTCACAAAAATGCGCAGCTATGAAGAGCTTAGGAGTTTTAGAGCTTGAAAAACCATGAAAAAGAGAAGGTTAGAGTCAACACCACAAGGATTCTCTTGACAAGCAGAAGGAATTGAAAATGGTTGGATGTGGCCTCATTCCTCTTGAGCCTGGCAAATGGGGCTAAATGGAGTGTTTGTTTGGCTCTACCAAAGACCAAAAGAATGTGATCCTTGATAAGTTAGTGAGGTGATGATAGAAGATGAGGGTGATGGTGATGGAAAAGTGACAAGAACAAGAAGAGAACTGGGAAGAGCGAGGAGAGGTTGAGAGAGGAAAAGGGTAGGTACTTGGTGTCTTTGGAAAAGAATGGAAATCACAAGCGAGAGAGTGAGGGAGGGCTTAGTTGGCGGAGAAAAAAGGGGTGAGGGCTGATTGGTTTTGCTTCTCTAACAAGCAAGGCGAAGTAGATGAGTTTAACTTCTTTTCAAGCAAGAAGAAAACCCCAAGGGACCTTGGGAGTAAAAGGATAGTTGTGTTTTCTTTGAGTCTTGCTGACTTGGGTGAAGAGGCAGTAGTGTTTAACTTTTCAGAGTGGTTAAAAGCATGATCTATCCTAGGATTGGCATTGGATGATTGAGATCACTCCAAGTGTGCAATCTTGATGGAGGAGAGTAGATGCTGGCATGTCTTGAGCAAGAATCTCTTAATATGGACTTCTTGATCTAGTGGTGTATGATGAGAAGGCGAATGGATGGTTGTATTTTCTTTCTTATCCTTGGCCAGAAATTTGGTGCGTCAACTAGGAGAAATTTTTAAATCTTCAAAGCCATTAGAATTAAATAAGTTGTTGATCAATTCGATTAGTTAAATTGCTCTTTAATGCGATTTAGGTTGAGTACATCTTTAAGAGCGTTTTTATATTAAAAGAATTGATCTTATGAATTATGTAATTAGGGTTTAGAATTAATCTATCTCAATTGGTGAGGTAGAAACAGATTATCTTGTATCTTAATTAATAAGATTGGATTAGCTTAATTATATTTCTAAGTTATGGTCTTAAGGTTCGAATAATGAGGTTTTAATTAAAAACCATTTAGTGCATTATGATTCAATTATTGACTTATTTCGATTCAATTCAGGCTAAGCACAGCTGCGTTGAGGTTAGCGGATTAGTATCGATTAATGGATAACCTCTCTAATTAGCCAAAATCAGAGCTAATTAGCTTAGACAAAAAGTGAGGATGTTACATTGGCCAATGTGGTGAACTTAGAGTAATAGTTGCTAATAAGACACAGATTGTATTAGTTTGAAAAAGGAAGCTCGAGGCGATCAAACAAGGATGGCCCCGAACTCATCATTTGGATTCAATAGCCCGACTTTAAATCATGCCAAGAACGAAAAAGGTAAGTTCCTTTGCATCATTTGGAACCAAGGTACAGCACCCTTATTCATGTGCATCGATGCTATAGAAATTCTTTCTATATCAGGAATGTTATAATAGTCAAAGTATCAATTAGCATTGAAAATCCAACTAAGGCATTTGTACCGTCAAATCGTGGAAAGATCAAAATTAAGTTTCGACATGAGAAAAATTGGAGTGTGGGTTGAGATTCCTAAGTTGAGCTCGATCCATAGCAGGAAGCATTCTCATGTCGAGTCTTCATAGACTTTTCCCATGTTTGTTGGAAGGCATCCATTCTCAGCTTATTTTCTTCTACAACATGAGCTGTGAAAGTTCGGTGTTCGGAAACATTAAGCTCGATGAGGTCATAGATCTTATAAATTGACATTCACACCTATTTCATTTTAGTGATTTCTATAACACCCTTTATTATGTAAGCCATGCTTGAGTCATGAGTTATATTAAAAGGTTATTCTTTGTATTAGGAGATCTTTAAAAATCTAGAAATGTATAATATATTGCCGCTACTTAACAGCATACCTGTATTGAATAATGGTTCAAAAATTTTGTCATTTTTGATACATATAGAAATAAAATAATTACACTTTAAGAAAAAGTTTTGTAGCTAACATTATACATCGAAACTACTTAGTATTGCATTTTGTTGCCTACATTGACTCCTTAGCCTTCCATAGCTCCGTGCACGAGTGAATCCCCTAGGATTTTTGCCTCGTA
>JAVHNN010000019.1:6754-29254 GCA_031439585.1 Pterocarpus macrocarpus
GCTCCATTAGGTAGTTATTCAAGGGAGTTTAGTCTAAGGCTGACTGGTGGGGTTTGCCATCCTGTTCCAACAAGGGGGATTGCGGGGATCCCCATATCGTCGCAGGATGGTAGAAAGGGCCTTATACGGCGCTCAAACCAATCCAAATCCTCGGGTGTGAAGGTTTGTTTTATTCCTCACATCAAAGGCGTAACGAATACGGGGAGGCCACAAGCAGCCATGTGACCATTGGGTACCCTGTGAGTGCCCAACGACCAACAGCCATTGAAAAGCGCCCAACTCATGAGAAAACGATGTGAATGAAGAGCGAAAGTTCCGAATCTTACGATAAGGAAGTTTCCTTCTCCCAACCCACACCCTTTTCGTCAATGAGTGTGTCGGCAAGGCTTTCCAGGTTGGTTCAAACCGTAACCCTTGTTCAAGGGGTATACGTTTTATCCAGGGAGCATAGCGACTGATAAGTCGATTAAAGTTCTCCTTAATCGAACCAACCAGCCCCACCACCTCGTCAATATTATCGGGTGGGGTTCTGAAAACGTTGATTTATCAACCTTCTTTGCCAAAGTAATGATCTTTGACAGAGAGAATCTTTTTTAATAAAACTTCACCAGCATGTCCGCTTTCTCATCCTTCTTCAGAATCATACGCCTATGATGAGACGGAATGATCCGAGGGTAACCGGACCGAGTGAGAGAAACTGGTACCGCATTGTCAGGATGAACGAATTCATCACCACCATAGGCCATCATCAAGGATGAAGCTGCTTGCTTTAAATATAAAGCGCAGAACAACCACCCTGATTTCCGACCAAGGTGAACAATGCGAATAACAACAAGATGGATCCCCACACAGAGTTCCTTGTTCAGACCATCAAAGATCACTAAAGCACCTTTTGGTATGTATTGCCCCCTAAAGATCAGATCCACCAGACGAGAAACTCAATTCCGCACTGCTGCTGAGTCGTCGGACTTATCCACCAAGGGATTCGTGGAATTTATATGGATTGCGTTGGGGGAAATCTACCAAAGCTAGGCAGATAGATAGACTCCTTTCCCGCTGCTAAGGGGGAGTAAGAAACAAAATCAAATGATTGTTTTTTAATCAGCGCCTCCTTTTGGGTATGCAGGTACTACGAGTCCTCTCACTACCAACCAGCAGACATCATCTGGCTGGGTCTTGCCGGTATCAACAACAAGAAAAAAACAACCAAATGGAAACAGCAATTAACTATGGCTCTTGGCCCAGACAACGTCCTAGGCGTCGGGGAGATCGGAGCAACAAGGAACGCCTAGACGACGTTTTTCTTCCTGGGCTGCAGTAAGCAGATCGAGAGGTCGTTCCGTCCCTTGTCCCCGAAGATGGGTAATATGTTCTCATAAATTCTTGCTCCAATCTGACCTAGCTGGCGAGCGATCCCAGTTCGCGGCAGAGAACAAGACAGCAAGCGAGCGTACCTTTGTTCGCTTCTTCTCCACCAAGCACGGAAGTTTAAGGATAACTGTAGGTCGGTGGCTACCTAAGGAAACTCCGATTCGATCCGCCCCCCAGCTGGGAGGCATCTACCTCATCCCGATCACAAGGAGAGGTTCACCATGATGGGGGTACTTGTCTTTTTTCCCTTCCGGAAAGAATGAAATGCATAGGTGACCATCCTTTTGTTGTGTTGCGGCATGCTCCTCAGATTTACGGATTCGCAGGGGGCCTCAGGCCCTACTTAGTTGACTGACAATGACAAAGGCTTGCGAAACTAAGTAGGGCCTTTTGAATTGAATCTTAAGTAGTCTATCAGTGGTGCAAAGCGGCTTTGTGCCCCTTTTCAGTAGGGGAGCGAAAGGTTAGACCTTAGAAAGTAAGCGAACAGCGGTTCTTCTATGTAGGTATGGCCTTCCCCCTTGACTCTCCTAACGTCGAGCTAAGTGACTTCGTAACCTTTGCGTAGCGTAGTAGAATGAAGGCTACGCACTGACGCTCTCTTATCTATTAGCCTAAGCGTCTTCGCTAACTCGCTCGCCTACTATACCCTACTATACAATACATTAGTAGGGTAGGCTAACCCATAGGTCCTTAGTAGCGTTGACAAAGAAGAACAGAAAAGACAGTGAATCTTAAAATAGATATAAGATATTATAATAATTAATAAGATATTCATTTTATATAGGCCAGTTTGACAAGCTACCCTTCCTCTTGATCTTAGGTGCGAAGAGAAAGATCTCTTTTTTATGACTTCCACTTATCTATCGATCCCGGCCCGGAAAGGTGACCGACCAGGGCCCTCTTTTTGAATGAAAGAAAGGGTTTATGAGCCCTAGCCCTGTAAGCCCACACCTGTGTAGAGTAGATCGTTCAACACCTGCGGCACAAACCCATTTTTGACCTATTGGTCCTAGTATCATAGGCGACCGAACGGCCGCCCCCTAATTACTAGACCAACCTGCTGTAATAATTCCATAAACACCTAACGAAGATATGGCAAACAAATAAAGTAGCCCTATGTTCGAATCTGACAATACCATACCATAATCAAAAGGTACAACGGCCCGAGCGACCAGACTTAACATAAATGTAGCCACTGGAGCCATTCTAAAAAGGGAGAAATTAGCACTACTTGGTGAAATAGGTTCTTTTAGAATCAATTTCAAACCATCTGCTAGAGGTTGTAACAATCCGAACGATCCCACTACATCAGGACCCTTTCGACGTTGCACAAAAGCCATTACTTTACGTTCAGCTAGCACTAAAAAGGCTACTCCTAGTAGAAGTGGTAGAATTATTCCGAGTATTTCAGCAGCTATGTACGTTTTCGATTTTCTATTCACTCATGATCTGGCCTGGTCGACCCAATCATGAGATTGAAGGATGGGACCTTTTCTCGAAAAACTTTTGTTTCACATTTTCGGAACTAGAAGACATAGTTGATTAGATCTATAAAGTTCAAAATCTGTTCACATAACCAAGCATTTTGGCCATGTAACATGACATCATAATAGTCATTTGCCAGAAAGCCCGGACTGTCAATTTTATCGTCTCCAATAACAGCCCGAACAAGGTCGGGCATCGTCCATTCGGGAGGTAATTGCCTCCCGCTTCTCCTAACCCACTCAGTGTATTCATTAGAGATTCGATTAAGTCCCCCCTCAAAGTCAGGTGGAGCGCTTTCAGCATCTGACCTAGTGGAAGAGGTACTTGACAGACTATCTAAAGACATATTCCTAGTATCTGAGAGCATAAATTGGACATCACTGGACGTTGGATGTCCATAGAGAACTAAGGACTGCTCATTCATGATATATTTATTTGAAACGTGCTCTGCCCCCCCCAAAAAAAGAGAGACTTGTTGGAATTGTAAATCACCGGTTGGGTTGGTCCAACCAAGAAAGACATGGGATTGGGGGACATTAATGAACACAAGACTCAGTCAGCTTTTTCTATTTATTTCGCCTTCTCAGGTCTTTGTTTTCTTACGAAATTTTAGATTTCACCAATAAGCAAGCTATAGTAAGTAAAGTAAGTTTTTTCAGGTGTGGTGTGCTTTGGTGTAACCGGGGGCTGAGGCAAAAAAAAGACTGTACCGGGTGTCCTTTCCTCTCGTCAGGCAGCTATCTCGAGCTCACTGAACACTAACTTAATCCTTATTCTTTTTATAACTTTTCCTTTAGCTTTGTGTAATTGAGCTTGACTTAGTTGGTTTCAAAGGGGCCCGTGGCAGGCAACCAAGCCTGCTAACCTTCACTCCTTTTTTTCCGGTACTGCTTGCTGAGATCGGCATAAAAGATAGGGATCGGATGGAGTTCTGTCTTTTTAGAATGTATCTGTCGTTCTTGGAGTTGCCGTTTTTGAGTATGAGAATGAAGATATGAGATCTTTTAGTAAGCGTAGGGAGCGCTGGGATCCCAGAATAGGATCCCGAGCGGAATTAAGAGTAGGAAATCAATACACAAGTCGTCGGTCTTTCTTAAAATTGGCCTTCTCTTCGATCTTTTATTCAATCTTTCGTATGTGGTAGCCGCTCATTTGTCTCTGTATGGTATGTTCGTAGGAATGCCCACATTGAATTAGCAAGAATGCCGGCTCAATAAATCCCATATCATATATAGGGTGATGTAGAGCTCCTGGAAGGTCTTTCTTCAAGCCAGCCTAGAGTTCATGAGTTGAGGGGTTTCGGAGTTAAGTCGAATATGCCAAGAGGCGCTCACCCAGAAAGGGGCGTAGCCTTCCTGTAGTTCCAGAGACGGGAGGATAAACTAATAAGACCACGATCCTCCTTCTTAGGCCGATCGAAGTCGAAGGGTTTCAGATCGAATGAGGCATTTCTAGGAAGACGGATTATCAAAGGTTACACCTAGGTAGAAAGGGGATTTGACAGATAGAGAAGTGGGACGGAAGTTGAAGGCTTTGTCCACTCAAGCCCCTTTTTAAGCAGATAAAAAGAAAGGAAAGGACAGACAGCAGGGAAGGAGATTCTTTGAAAGCCTACTACTCTTTTGCCCCTTGGCTAGCTTGCTTGCATGCATGGAATGAATAGGCTTGCTGACTGGCTTACCTACTTTTACTAGAAAGCATAAAGCAGAGATGCCATACTCTTCTTTCGTGCACTATGCTTAAGACATAGAATTCGAACTCAGAAAGACATTGGCTTTCTTCCCGGCCCGGAATGAAAGAGCGAGGGGAAGATCTCTTTCTATAAGGAATTCCATCTCGGATTGCTACTGGTTCGCTGGCAAAGCATTTCCTCTCTCTTCTTTCTTCATGTTCACATCTTCTTGATTCATCTTCCTCCTAAAAACCTCCATCCGATCGATAAGCCAATACTTCCATGTGCCTCTACTGTTCGTCCTGGAGCAGCACCGAAGAAACTTTCTTTCATCCCTGCTCATCAACCTCGCGCCGCCGGGCGCTTTTCGACCCTGAGGGAGTCAGACAAATCCATCATTGAAGGGCTAGAAGCCGGATCGCTCACTCATCAATTTCTGCTTCTCCCAATGGGAGCCTTTACTAGTAAGGGCGGGGAGGCGGATGGGGAAGCAGCAATTCTAAGATGGAAATGGAAGCTGGGGTCCTATTGAGCTGCTACATAAGATCATCTTTTATGGGCTGAGGAGGCTGCCTAGCAATCCTCTCCCGCCCATCCGGAGATATTAAAGAAGTTTCTTGCTTGCGTCCAAGGTCCAACCGCCTGCGGAACTTGAACAGGCCCTACACGACTCGGAGAAAGAAAGATGCACATTTAGAGAGCACTCACTGAGTGACTTACGGAATCTCCAATCTCTTATCTCTCCGAATTGACATGAGGGACTACCTTTCTGCCTATAATGGTGAAATGGAATTACCTTTAGTTAGATAGGGTGAAGCCCTTATTTAATCAATAAACTTTTATCTAAAAGATAAGTGGTCTTCTTTCCGCTCTTCTTGTAAAAAAGAAAGAGACATCGATACATAGACCCCAAAGCCCAAAAGGCCTACGAACGAGGAGGTCGGTAACCGGTGTAGGCTAAGATCCTTTACGAACTGGAAGAGCAAAGCTGCACTTCCCGCGCTATTCCGTGGTTCAGTAAGAGAAGGCGATCCCTTCTCAATACCTTACCGGGGGATTTCCCCTTGAAGTGGAAGAGGATTCATGCCTCGAATGCGCTCTTTTAAGATTATAAGATATCCACGCACAGAGACTAGGCTACACATGAAAAGGAAAGGGCATTTATCCCAAGGAGAGGTTTTTGATAAAATAGCACGGACTTTAGTTGGTCTTCATTGCGCACCATCCGGCTGGTAAGAAGTTGAAAGTGTAAAGAAAGGAATTAACCGAGCCTTACTTCTCTCTCTCCCTTTAGACTAGGCTTGCTTTCTTTTGCTGTGTCCGGCTCTTATTGAAGTCTTTCCTTCCGCTATACCTTATCTCTTTTCCGCTTCGACCCTTTGCTTCCTGGGCACTGCACTCCAGTGTTGCTTCCCTCTATCAATCAAAAGAATAATCGTTACCGATACCAGACAGAGTTGCTTTTCCTTGGTCTTATAGTTCGTGACCTATAGCCGGCAGATAGGGGCGGAATGTCTATCTGGCTGTGTTCCCATTCGCCTATCGTCTTCTTGTTTAAGATGTAATGGTTTTGTTTGAGACTCGGATGAAAGGTTCTCGCAAGGGCTTTAGCCTCTTGACAGCCAGGAGCCACAACGGTCTCATTCCAATCTGCCATCTTCCGTAAGGTGAAGGAAGCAAGAGCCTGTGAGACCGCAGGAAGAGCTCCGCTCAACGTCTAATCACCGTGTCCGCTTGGGCCGGATCTGGGTATGATTGGTCCCTGCTACGTCATATAGCCTACTGGTTTCCAATAGCTTGTTGAACTTCAGGAAAGGATTTCTCCTCAAAGACGTTCCACGTTCCAAGGGCGGGGAATCTGGGGTTCAAAAAATAGCAATAGCTAATTTTTAAGCATAGTGGCAATTGAAAAGAGTGCCGAGTCATCAGTCCCACAGCCTAGTCTTTCAAAGAGAACAGGGGATTTGCCCACTACTAGAACGAGGACAGGCCTATCGGACATTCACAGCCTATTCTTTGTGCATGGGTGTGATAAAAATTACTATTGATTCAATTGTTCGAGGAGCAGGTAAGATAACAACAGATAAGAGGAAAGGGCTTACGACGAATGCCCTGTTTCGGAGGGGTTGTTTGCAGGTATTTGATTAGCGGAGGACTAGTCGTCAGAGCTAGTAATGAAGATCGGCATATGACTCTTACTCTTCGAGACAAGAGCATCTAGAGCAATGGCTAGTGACGGAAGATCATTTTTCCCTATCTTAGGACTAAGTGAAGACAGTCACTTTCAAGCACTCGCGCTAAAACTAAAGCAGAAGATGCGGCTTAGCCAGCTGCACTCTTTTCTTTGATCGAACCGTCTGTTCTGTTGCGAGAAGAAAAGAAGGCCTTTGCCTTTGCATTAACTCCTGGCCTGGGCAAGAGAAAGAAGCTAGAAGTGACTTCGCTCCCTTTTGTCCCTTCCTTAAATAGTTCTTTACCTTTTTGCTTTTCTTAACTTCTGCATTTAAGACATCCATTTAGAAGAACGTCGAATCCATTCTCGATCCAATAGAAGTAGGACTATGGATGGATGGCATGTCTCATTAGCTGGCACTGGCTTTCTTGGCCAAGCTTTTAGGAACCGACCTTTCTTTCCGTCTGCCGGTGTCGTGGAGCCAGTCTATGATGTTCCAAGTGGATAACCATTTCCCAGTTTCTTTGATTCGGCTAAGGGGTTTACTTGACTGATTTCAGTTCCTCCCGTTGAAGGATATCGAGGAGCTGGCTTTTTCGGGTGTCGAACCATTGGTCGAAGTCAGGGGAAATTGCCTTGTCCGGGTTTAGCACCATACCCCGCATCGTGCTAGTAAGGTGCCTTTGCTTTAGCTTGAGTTGAGTGGTAAGTAGTGGATCACCCTGAGTGGCTAAGGGGCATTGCTTTCTCATTTGCTCTTGCATCGTGTAATGGCCCCTTGAAGGGGGAATTGCTTCTTTCTCTTTCTTCGTTGAGATATATAAGAATTCTAGAAAGCAGTGGCGGCGCATCCGTTTGATCGATCACGGCCACCTATGGATAAGAGCAAGAGTTTTGGCTTTCTCCTTTCCATCGAGCTGTCTGGTCTAGTTCATCTGCTCTTCACTACCATCTATCTAAGCGCTAAGAAAGGTTCCCGTCTGGCCATCTCCTTCTCAGATGAGAGTAGGCATGAGAACTCAATCACGAAATGCCACAGTTGGCTTGTTTTTAAGATATAAAAAGGGGGTTTAAATAAAGGTCTCAATGACAACCTACTGGTAGCACCTCAGAGATGTCTATTCCTCTCTCTGATAGTAAAACAAGCGCTAGCAGGCTGAAGTGAAGAAAGTTCATCATAGAAGGGAGAAGAAGCCCGGATGTAGTCTTCATTAGTCTTGCTTTTTTCGAACGAAGACGAACCGGGTTAAAAGAAGTCACGATCAGAAAGGTCGAAATCCGGGTCATGCATCTGGAAAAGGCTGGTTCGAGTCCAGCTCGTGACAAGACCTTTGTTTAATATCTCGGCGCCTCTTCTCCTTAGACGGATGACTCTCCCATGATCTGAGACAGCCTCTTTTTCCTTCACTTACAAAGGGGGGCTTAAAAGCATTTATTCTTCAAAGGGAATAAACTCCTTCTTCTTTTCCCACTATGGTGACAGGTGAACCTCACCTCTTATCCAATTCCGGAGGCTTTCGATCTGACATCTTTACTTGAAAGCTCTCTCTGTGCACTTATCCTCGCCCTTTGCTTAGCGCTAGCTTTTTTCTTCTTTCTTTAGTTTCGAAAACGGAAAGGAAAGAAAGTAGGATAATGGAGGATACGGAATGAATGCTCTTCGATGCTAGCTAGGTGTGGACGGAAACTTTCCTTATTTTACAACGGGTGGGAAATCCTGCGCCTTCATTTAATCAGGTAAATCACTCTATTAGGACAATTGATAAGGGATCTTACGAAAAGGGCTATCAAACGGCTGTGACTTTCAATTGGCCTAGGTTCCCGGTCTGCGCTTGCCATTCTTGCGGATAGGACGACCAAGGCTCATCTATTGAAGAGAGTCAGTTACAATAACAGATGGGGATGGATATTACGCGCCAACTGCTGAAAGGACCGAATCAACAGCACTTTCTCTAAAGACTGAACCAAGGGCACCGCTTTCTAGGATTCTTAGTCGAGTGAGTTCAACTGATTCTTCATCCCCGAAGTAAGCACACTTTCTTTCTTAAAGCTTCAGCTACTCTTTTCGCCTAAAAGGCAAAGGGAATAGAGCGATTGTTGCAATCAGAGAAGCCTGCCCTATTTAAGAGAATGGCGAAGTGGTTACTGATGCTATCTGAACTTGAGATAACAAATCTCACATTTCTATACTCCATCATAGACAAGACCGTCTAAACTAGACAGAGCACAATCCTTCTTTCCAGCTCCGGGATCAATGCTGGACACGGGGGTGAAAGTCAGAGTGATTGACCTACCTTCATTCCATACGTGCCTGCTTACCATGCTTGAAGAGTGACTTCTTAACTACATGAGTAGACTGCTTTCCTTAATCGGCTACGCTCCTCTGGAACCGCTATTCTAAATTCCAATCCAGTAACCTGGGAAAGGAAGAGAAGGGGAATGAAGGAAAAACCTTCTTCCATAGAAGAGGCTAATCGAGATCCGTAGAGGCATAAGGCGCTACGTCGACTGGCTTCATTCAAGTTTGTGCTGGCTGTTAAGCTGTGCTTCCTTCAGCTGCTTGATCGGATGTAAAAACTAACTTTTACTTTTAAGTGGTGTACCGATTGATGATTGAAAGCATACGGACTATTGAACGGCTCTTGATGGGGCTTTCACTTTATGTCTTGCAGTAAGAAGCTAGCAGAAGAGCGCTTCTCCCCTGTCCTCGGGCATAAATTGGATCAGGGAGATGTTTTCATTAGAATGATCGACATACCGCCTTGACCACTGAAAAGACAGGTTCGAAGAAAGGCTACGCCAAAGACGGAACCTAACTCCAATTATAGCCAGTCGATCTCCTCCTCTTGACCTCGTATCCGACTTCTTCTTCTTTCTTGAACCGAGGAGCGAATGCTTTAGAAGCATTTATTTTCTTGGTTGGAAAAGTTATGGTGCATTTAAGTTCTTTGAAAGACCATCTTTGTTCGCAATACTTTCTTTGTCTGCAAAAGCGATAGATTCCCAGTGCTTGAATAAACTGACTTGGAGCCTTCCTTCACTCCTGAACTAGTAGACTCAACTGAGTGCGCCTATGATAGGATAGGATCCTGCTACTAAGGAAAGGACTCTAAGAGACTGACTTGCGATCTAAAGAAAGTGAGATTCTGGTCGATAATAAAGTTTGAGACACTCTTTCAGCTTCCATCTAGAGGAGAGCTTGAACACGCCCCTTCTTACTAGCCCATAGAGAGTGATTCCAGGAAAGGGCAGAGCTGCTAACCTTAGCATCAGCAGGAGATGGAGAAGGGCGCTTGACCAATAGCCCTTGAGATCCTTACCTTATGGAGCCTAGACCGAAGAGAGTAGATGCGCTATTTTGAGTAGATAGTAGATGTAGATATGCGCGGATATAGACTAAAAAAGTAAAAAACTACTATTGATTGGCTAATGAAATAACTGAGTCTAGCTCTAAACCATATGATGAAATAAAGCAGCATAGAAATTTATTCTTTAGCTAATGATATTCACACTCATTCACCAGGAAAGACCCATCACCAATACCAGTTCGGCGGAAAAATAAATGGCACCGGGGGAAACTCAGTCCAGAGAATGGAATGTTAGTTAGGGAACAGTAGTCAGACGCAGACCAGCGCGGGTGGGCGCCACAGCTGTCTTCCTCCATGTGATATCACGCAACAGGTTTGGAACCCTTCTTTTTTTTTTTTATTTACACGATTTAAAAAAGAAGAACCCGGTGGAGTACCCTTCCCCTTTTTTTGACGCTTTTAGGCCTCAGGTCAGTCAGGGGTTGACATGACATGAGACCGGATTTTTTGGGAATTCTTTCATTTCCCCGCCAACCGACCTCGCTTTGGAACTCGATTTCGAAGCTAATAGCGAGTCTCCCTATTAGCTCGCTTAAATCTCTCTACTCGCATAGTAAACTGCGCTCGCCCTAGTCAAATCCGGATCTTCTTCCTTTGCGCGGAAGTCAGAACGAATACCGAGACTCCTTTCTTTATTTTACGCCTTATTAGTTATGAAAACGGATCGCTTTGTTTGTAATGAAAGGGAGAAGGAGAAGGCGGCTGTAGAGATAGAGTCTTTACGGGCAATGAAAGCGGTAGGTCAAGTGAAACATTCTATCTTTGTCAGGCTTAAGCTAAAGGGCATGAAAGATATCAAGTTCTTGTTTCCGGGCATATCGATGGGAATAAGAGCAGGCGGTAAGTGCGGTAATTCCATCCGGTAGTGGATGCTGGTGGATCAGAGTCAAATCGCTCATCATAATAATCCGATTCTCCGACACACGATATGAAATGGAAGTCCTACCGAATAAAAAAAGAGCCTTTCATACAACAAAGAAGATTCAAACTCGTCTTCCTGGCGAACACTGAAATGCTAACCTAGGGCTCGGACTGGTTACTACATCGCCCTTTCACCAGCAGCTTTCAAGTAACTGCTTCGACTCCCATTAAATGCGTAAGGTAGCTTAACCAAGATTGCAAGGGATTTTCCCCTGTTGAACGCTAGTGGAATACCTGCTGCAAAAGGCATGGAACTCACTCACCGGCGTCTAAGAACATAGAATTAAGTCACCTATCTTAATCTATCTGTATTTGTCCAACGGGTTGTTAGGAAGTCCCTTGGAAATGCTTGATAGCCTTGCTTCGAAAACTACACTCAGAGTTATAGCAGCGCCTATCCTTGGATCACTCCCCAATCTGGTGGTGATGAGAGCTGGTATTCTATTGTGCTATTCTATTGGTATTCTCTATCCCATGGCATTCTCTAGCCCAGTGGCAACGAAACCGGGTAGTTGGTGAATACTATCTGGAAATAGCCCCATTGAGTAAGAGATGACCCTTTCCCTGCTCCGCCCGCGTACTGTTAACATAGCACAACCATAGCGAGGGTAGGAGAGCCCCCAATCTTTGGTTTCTATGACCAGCGACAGAACTCATATCGTAGGCTCAAGACCCGTTAGCGAATTCAAAATCTGTATTTCCTCGTTCTCGAAGGAGTTATGGCGCATTAGGTAGAACCCCCTTCATTCTCTTTTGATGTGACCAGTGTAAAATCCGCCAAATGGATAAGGTCACCCAAGAGTGGGATTGAATTAGTCTTGGACTAGAACTTGGGAATAGAAGAAGAAATAGAATTCTCCTTCGCGCCAGCCTATTCGCTTTGAGCCGAAGCAGCGGAATTGCCGACATTACTATAGAATGAAATTTGTGCAGCGGATTCGGCGATAAGAACTGCCCGTGGGTATCTTTACTATTGATTGATCCTTGCTTATCTCGTATATTGACTAGAGGCATATTCCGAAAGAAAGAGGGAGAGATCCATCCTTTATAATAGGATGTTACGGAAGCTATTGACTTATTTGATATCCCATTCGGCCTCTAATCAAATCAAGCAAGCTTTCAAAGAGCAGATTCACTAGCAAAGGAAAGAAACTTATCTACTTCTTTCTTTCAAGCCCAAGGTTAAAAAAGACTGAGGTGACCAATGACGATGAGCAGCTATTCAATTCGGACGAGGAATTGGACACAGGTGAAGCAAGGACGGATACTGGCTTACAACAGCCGATTCTCTGTACTCCTAGTGTCAAAGATCCTCTTCGCTAGACTACAACTAGTTGATGAATGTGCTCTCTCACTATGCTGAACACAAGCCGATTGTACAGACCGTAGAGAAGGACTGACTTCCCGAAGGCATTCCAGGCAAGAAAGCGGAGGAAAGCAAGTCAGTCAAACGGTAGCAAGCCAGTTCCCTCCCATCGGTCCTAGTCAGCCTCTTTCCTGTCTCAGTCTGTGCTTTCTAAGAGCCCACGGAAGGAAGAAGCCAGTACGTAGAGGGGCGAAGCCACAGCAGCGTACGGGAATTGGGATGGGATCATGCCCATTACAGTAGCGTGAAGCGATAAGAGAAAGCGGACAGTCCCAGATCCGGTCCATGTGAACTCGGTGATTAGACACAGAGATTCAGATTACTCTTCTCTTCCTGTGGCCCAGCGGGTTAGGCTCTTTTTATATTAAAATCAGGCATGCTGGGGGAGTGCATGATCCGCGGGCGGCAGGCAAGAGCGCCAAGCGCATGCGCGAAATGAGAGCTAGAGGAATGGGAAGACTAGAGAATGCCCGGGTACTCTATCTCATAACAACCGATTCTCCGACATTAGTCTCCGAGGCACATAGAAGACTCGGAACTACATCGAAAGACAAAGCATTTTCCTTGCCAGTCAAGCAAGCGGTAGAATAGAGCTATGGATACGGATCGTAGGCAAGCCAGTTACTTGGGAGGAAATTTCCTTCGCCCTAGGAGCCAGTACTAGTCCCTTTTTATTGTAGAGTGGTGAATATTCATGGTTCCCTGTCCTCGTATGACTAGTGCCATGTATTGTTTTCACATAAGGAATCGAAAGCAGAGCAGTCCTTTATGCAAGCATTTCATTTTCAAAAGAGAATTCCATAACCGCAGACTCAAGCTAGCACGCCAGCAAGACAATTCCAGTTCGAGTACTTATCTCTTCACTCTTAGAGCCTGTTGGAAAGCTATAAGGATCAGGGGATAGCTATAGCTACTTCTATCAAAGCAGGAGATGCGGCGGTGTAAAGCAAGTCAAATCCTGTGATAAAAGCAGCAGGCCAGGCAAGGGCTTCTCTGGTTCAGCACCTTCTAATGGAGAAGTTCCAAGAATTTTCCCAGTTGCTCATAGTGTAATTCCCCTTCCTGCTATTTCTATTGTAGCAGTAGCTGCCTAGGCATAAGTAGTAGTTGTTCTTGCCCCTCCAGCTTCCGTTGAGTGTTCAGTGCTTGTCGCAGGGAGTTCTCTTTCCCTCTAACTATGAATTTCATAAGAGAAGAAAGCTGCTAGCAGAGGGTGGAGAAGTGCTACACCTTCGTGGATGGATCGAGTTCCGTGTACTGATTCTCATCGGGATTGGGTTGGTGTGAAAGACAAGATTTCAAATCATCCCTGCTCCTCGAAGTCTTTCTTCGACGTCAGAGAGTTTGATCGAGAAACCAAGGACAAAAGAAAGGTGCCTATATAGAATAGCGTAGCGTAGGTAGACTAAAAGGCTAGCGAATCTGGTTTCGAAATGAGGCGGTCTTAGCAATGAAAAGATATCCCGCTGCTTAAAAATGAAGTTCGTCCTTTCCGCCCCCTAGCCAAGCTTCACTTGAGACGGGTTTTGATCCGCGAAATGTTGCATTGATTTAATCACTATATGTAATGCGATTGAAGCTTTTAGAGAATCTCGTAGCAATTGGTACTGTGTGAGAAGAAATCCCGGTAGCTAAGTGGGTAAGCGGGCGACAGTTAGAGTTCAAGTGAATGGTCGTTGTTGTGTGGCTTCGACTCCCCAACGAGATATGTAAAAAATTGCGTTATTAAACTAAAAACAGATTTGGGCTGGACAGAATCTATCAAAGAAGTCGCCCTTCTTCCTTTCGTTTGTGCTTCTTTCTCCCATGCTTTTCTTTCTTTGGTCAACAACCAAGCACAGCTATATATAGTTCTTCACTACTCCTACAGGAAAGACTCTCTTTCTGTATGGAGGGAATTTTTTTTTTCTCAATCAATCACTATGTTTCCACTCCATTTTCATTACGAAGATGTATCACGTCAGGATCCGTTGCTCAAACTGAATCACGCCAACGTTATGGAAGTTCCTAGATCGTGTGAAATAAGACTAGTACCAAAGGCACCCTATGATTTCATAATCAAAAATGGAAAATTGGCTATGGAGATTCCGCGCGGTCAGAAATTAATACAGACACAATGGGGTTCGACAGGAAAGTCGTTTCGATCCAATCCATTCTTGGGGTCAAATAAAGACAAAGGATATGTCAGTGACCTAGCACGACAAAGCACTCTCCGAGGGCATGGAATGTCTAATTTTTCGGTCAGAATCTCGACAGTAATGTCTCTGTTAGATTCTCCGGTCGAAATACGGCAAAACTCAATTCAATTCTCGATGGAAACGGAGTTGTTCGAATTCTCCCCGGAACTGGAAGATCATTTCGAGATCTTCGAACATATTCGAGGGTTCAATGTGACTATTGTAACTTCGGCCAACACACAAGATGAGACTTTACCACCGTGGAGCGGCTTTTTGCAAAAAGATGAGGGAGATTCTGAGTAAGAGATGTTATGTATGAATTGTTTGAAGTGGTTCTTCCCTTTATTCAAGGAGGACTCGAAGCTGCCGGGCAAGAGGCGGGCGAAAATGCCATTCCGCCAGCTCAAGGCGAACCTGCGGCTCCTCCTTCGATCCCAAGGGTTGCGGCCGATGAGGCGGGACCGTCCCATCCGGTCGAAAATACTAGCTTGGAATCGTCAATGCGAAATCGCATTGTACGACTCGAGCAGGACAATAGCCCCTATTTGCTGGATAAGGCAAAGGGGGACTATTGGGCTCAAATAAGACATGAGCTGGATCATGCTTCCTCTCAGAGGGAGTATAACATCATGGCTGACTTTGAGAACAGAGACCTCCGGATCCGGGAGCGGAAACATGAGTGTTTCCGTCTTCCAAACCACGTGCTTTCTGAGCACCCTGACTTGGCCGACCAGGCCCCCTACAACCCTAAGGAAGCCTTTGACGACTTCTTGGACGAGCGGCGGGGGGAGCTGGACAAACTGGCGGAAGAGCCAGTGGTGGAAAGGGACGAGAAAGAAATAGCTTTCTTGGAAAAACTTTGGATAGAGCTCCATAACAATGGTCCCAAGACTATCCAAACCATCTTTCACCCCACGTCACCCTCGAATAGTCAACGGGATTAAAGAGGCCTACACAAGTGTATACTTTATCAGGCTACTCCCCGAACATGCCTACGGAAGGTGGGGGAAAGTAAGGACCAGATGAGCAGCTTCTAATGAATTGGGTAAGAAGAAGTGGGGCGGCTTTTTGCAAAAAGATGAGGGAGATTCTGAGTAAGAGATTCGTGTCGGAGAAGCGAAATATACGAGATCACAAACGTAGATTGCTCGCGGCTAAATATGAATTGAGACGAAAGCTTTATAAAGCCTTTTGTAAAGATTCCGATCTTCCTAGTGATATGCGGGACAAACTTCGTTATAAGTTGTCCAAGTTGCCAAGAAATAGTTCCTTTGCACGAGTCAGAAACCGATGTATTTCCACGGGTCGCCCTCGTTCCGTATATGAGTTCTTTCGAATTTCTCGTATCGTTTTTCGTGGATTAGCATCTCGAGGTCCTTTGATGGGCATAAAGAAATCGTCTTGGTAGCCCAAACCAATAGAACAAGGGTTAGGCAGCTGGTCCACAAGCAAGGGAAAAAATCCATTACCGGCCGGCTCCGGACCGAAAAGACCTAACGGAGTAATCCCTTATCTCGGATCGGAGATGCTAACGGGGCAGGAATCGAAGTGGGGGACCTATCTATCGCCTGTGTCTATCTCCTGTCAAGTATGCTCCCCAGACATAGACTACGTACAGGGTAGTACTCTTGGAAATAAGATCACCGCGTGAACATAACATTAAGTTACGAATGTAACTCCCGAGGGATCGACCACTATTCTAAATAAGGCGGAGAACTTTTGTTCATTGGAGCGCCGGAGTGCGGAGGTTGTTCCCATCATTGAAGTCAGAGTGTGGGACTGAGCCTTCCGAATGATAAAGAAAAAAAAGTGCTTAGTTTCGTTGGAAAAACCAACGCTAATATCATATTGACTTTATCTCGCCCAACTTCTAAGGATAGATAGAAAAGGTTGGAGAGAGTGACTTTATGAAATTCTCTCCTTTCTAAAGCTGCGCAAGGCGGCCCCACCCCTCTTTCTTTTCCCCCTTTAATGAAAGACCCTCGCCCGCCCCGCTTCCTATTCATTTTTGGGTCGGGACCGAGGGCCTTTTTTTTTTCTCAAGAGGTGATTTCGAGAATCAACCAACCGACAAATCCGTAGCCCAGGTGACTCACAGCCGCCCAAATTAAATGGGATGAATTAAAAAAAATAAGCTTTTTGATTGATTCAGGGCGCAGCGAAACAAAATTCTTTCAAGGCAAAGGGGGGCTTACTTACTTTACTTTTCCTGACGCTGAGTCATCCTATTCAAATTTAGCTATGCTAATCGAACAGGAAAAGTTTTCAGATGATATGGACCCCCAAGAGATGGACGAGAACCTCCAATTGCTTAGGGGTCGCACTCTGTCCCGCTTGGTGGACGAAATGAAATCTTCTCTCCTTTTAGAATTCTTTCTCCCACACACCTTTGCCCTCTTTCACCGAAGAGGAAAGAAGAGCGGACAGAGACCTAAATTTCCATTAGATTCATTCCTAAGCTTGCTTTGTTGCAGTAAGATGATCAGTCCGAGAGTGCTGGAGAGAAGAGAAAGCGGTAATAACCCCTCTGATTCGGTCACCGAGCAGTCGGACGACTCTTCAGTAACCCAGGATGACCCCTTCGACGCTCGCTTCTTTCGCTGTATACCCCCTCCATCCTTCGGAGGTGGAAGAAAGAAAGGGTACTATAAAGAATTCTTTTTTATAGTAAGTAGGGCCCCAGAACGAAAAAAAGGTGGGGGAACCAGAGTTGTCACGATAGGAAAGCGAAAAAAATGACTATAAGGAACCAACGATTCTCTCTTCTTAAACAACCTATATCCTCCACACTTAATCAACATTTGATAGATTATCCAACCCCGAGCAATCTTAGTTATTGGTGGGGCTTCGGTTCGTTAGCTGGTATTTGTTTAGTCATTCAGATAGTGACTGGCGTTTTTTTAGCTATGCATTACACACCTCATGTGGATCTAGCTTTCAACAGCGTAGAACACGTTATGAGAGATGTTGAAGGGGGCTGGTTGCTCCGTTATATGCATGCTAATGGGGCAAGTATGTTTCTCATTGTGGTTCACCTTCATATTTTTCGTGGTCTATATCATGCGAGTTATAGCAGTCCTAGGGAATTTGTTCGGTGTCTCGGAGTTGTAATCTTCCTATTAATGATTGTGACAGCTTTTACAGGATACGTACCACCTTGGGGTCAGATGAGCTTTTGGGGAGCTACAGTAATTACAAGCTTAGCTAGCGCCATACCTGTAGTAGGAGATACCATAGTGACTTGGCTTTGGGGTGGTTTCTCCGTGGACAATGCCACCTTAAATCGTATTTTTAGTCTTCATCATTTACTCCCCTTTATTTTAGTGGGCGCCAGTCTTCTTCATCTGGCCGCATTGCATCAATATGGATCAAATAATCCATTGGGTGTACATTCAGAGATGGATCAAATTTCTTTTTACCCTTATTTTTATGTAAAGGATCTAGTAGGTTGGGTAGCTTTTGCTATCTTTTTTTCCATTTTTCTTTTTTATGCTCCTAATGTTTTGGGGCATCCCGACAATTATATACCTGCTAATCCGATGCCCACCCCGCCTCATATTGTGCCGGAATGGTATTTCCTACCGATCCATGCCATTCTTCGTAGTATACCTGACAAATCGGGAGGTGTAGCCGCAATAGCACCAGTTTTTATATGTCTGTTGGCTTTACCTTTTTTTAAAAGTATGTATGTGCGTAGTTCAAGTTTTCGCCCGATTCACCAAGGAATATTTTGGTTGCTTTTGGCGGATCGCTTACTACTAGGTTGGATCGGATGTCAACCTGTGGAGGCACCATTTGTTACTATTGGACAAATTCCTCCTTTTGTTTTCTTCTTGTTCTTTGCCATAACGCCCATTCCGGGACGAGTTGGAAGAGGAATTCCTAATTCTTACACGGATGAGACTGATCACACCTGATCAGTGAAAAATTCTGACACCAATCATTTACGTATTACACCAAGAATTAATTGACAAGCGCATGACTTTTTAAGTTGGCTATTTTTATATAGCTTAGATAGGGAAAAGATATTATACACTAGGGTAGGGCTGAACTCTCAAATCCGGGGGCTTTGTTCCCGAAACTCCCTTCCTCCTCCCCGCCCCTTACCCGTCCTTTGAAAGCCAGAACATTCGCATAGAGGAGTATCCTTATCACGTCACGCATGCTTTTCCACTGATGAAAAAATGACCTTCTATCCTCTTCTAGGGATTCCTACCCCTATATGGAGAGGGGAAATGAATATTCTAGTATTCTGCATGAATATGCTTCTGCGCCGGGAATATCTCATAGCGGGAAGGCCCAGAGATCATAAAGAGATGGGAATGGGGGCATTCCAGCCCAACATACTCCGGTGAATGGGTCGAGAGAGATAGAGAGGGGAGTGGGATACAGGAAGTATAGTGAAGAGTTGAGTGGCTATCCAACCATCAAATCGGCTATGGAGGGTGGTTTCAGCAAGCGGGTAAACCGATGATGACTAGTCAAAACTTAGGTAGGCCGATCGTCGCTCATCCCTCGTGTTCTCTCCCGTGAAGTGATTCATCCCTAAGAATGGGCATGCAATCCCTATGGAAAAGCAAGTATTCCAATTGGAGTAAATTTCCACCCTCTTATGATCCATTCCGCCCTTCCGTATAGCCAGAAAGGTATGGAATCTTATGGATGACTTTACGTAGTTCTTCCAACCCCTCCTGTTTCACCTACCCCTTCACTCCCCAGGGATTCCGTACAGCTATACAATCGCGGTTCATCGCTCGGAGGGAGGGAATAGAAGCAAGCATTTTCCGTTCAGTCGGTAATGAATCAATACGCAGGGAAACTTTCTTCCATGGGAATGGCAAGTCTCGGACAGGCTCATATTGGTTGGGTATGCTCTTTCCATAGGCTACTTTCCAGAAGGTCTTCAAGGTGGATATGCTCTTCTTCTCAGAAAGACCATCGAAGAAGATTCATAATTCACAAAAATATTTGACGTCCGCTGTCCTCAAAAAGATATTTATAGCGAGCAGCACTACTCAAAATTCCCGTTCGATAGGTTCCCATTTGGGGGCTTCAACCAGATTTCGCCCTATGCATCGGGAATTGGATCAAGATCAACTGCTTTTTAATTAAGCTTTTGGATTTTGCTCTCGAATTTACTATTGAAAAGGAAGGGATGTTGGGCGAGGTGATGGCTCTCTTTCAAGATATGCATCTCGAACCAGGTCTCCAACCGGCACTGAAATTGGCCCTGCACTGGGGGTGCCCCTCCCCGGTCTCAAGAACTCGAGCGGTCTTCACTTTTTAGGTACTGGTAGCCGATTCGGATTGTATAGCTGCTGGGAAGCATAAAGATCAATCAATGTCCAGATTGCAACGCATTAAGATGTCAATGCCCAGTAGTTAATGTGTTCCCGGTGGGTCTATCGTCAGTGTTCTAGTGCAAATCATATCTCTATGTTTTTCAAAGCACGTCAAGACCAAAACAAAGCGAACGGACGGCGGGTGACTTTGATCTCACGCGGGCCTATACTTCGGCAACTAATAAGGGGGCTGGGCAATAAGGAGGCTCCTAGCTAAACTTGTCTCGTTCGCGAATGAACCCAACGTCAGGAAATGAAGGAGGCCACCCTAAGCACCATGCCTGTTTTGATCCTTGTTCCCCTTCTCGCCTCGCCCTATCCGACTGGACACCACATCTCGTCTTCAACTCATTCCGACACTTTGAGATCCTATGGTCACGCCTTAGTCCGAAGGGCTAAACGGGCTTTTGGGCATTATTAAGAAATGTGACTCTCCACCTATTTCATTGTGTGCTTACTCCCCTTCTGCGCTAAAAAAAAATGGTGGATAACGTAAGACTTTGCTTGCTCCGAGCCATCTTGTTAAGGAAGGGCGGCTAGGGTGGGAAATGAAGAAGAATTTCATTCCAAAGAAGGAGATGAGAAGGAAGACTCTTAGTTGTTGAATGCGAGTCACTACATAGATGGAATTTGATAAGCTCCTTTAGGCCCGGCTAGCCCGTAGAGTCTTAGGCTTTTTCCCACTTTCCCTGACGCAAGGTCGGGGTCGTTACGAATAGGACACATATACACCAAACCTTTGAAGGATGAGGTTCCAGTTCGCCATTCCTATTATTTATAGGCTTCCAGTCTCCTCAGAAGTCCGCTCTTCCATCTTCGCAGAATTCACCTGGCTCTCTTACTCACCTTCGCGTCTAGGGCATGATGTCTTTATTTAATTAAATATGATTCAATTGGTCAATCGTCTTGTTATTCTCAATCAATTCTTCCAGGCCTCTCTACGGGATTGGAAGAAGGAGTTTTCACCCAAATGAGTTAGACTTCCTCCGAACCGTGTCATTCTCGAAGTATGGCACAACACTCTGTCGAAAACACGAGGCGGGAGTGCGTCGAAGCATGAATTGACCTAGCGACGTGAACCTTGGGTGAGGTGCACTAGCGAGCGACTTCCTTCCCCAAAACAAAAAAAGAATGCCGCTATCATGCGCGAAGCGAAGCTTGATAGGAGCCCGAGAGAATAGAGCAAACTCGACGTCACAAAACCAGGGATAGATCGCTCAAGGGAGCAACTCGAGATAGATGCAAGATTCTTTCTCCTGCCCTTCACTTAGAAAGAAAAGTCCATTTTTCAGCACGCACTAATTCCTACGTTTTGTCGGTCGAATAGCCTTCTTGTGTGACCGGGTGGCAAGCTTTAGAGAATAGGGGCGAGGTCCCCATACTACAGAAGGCCGTAAGCAGTGGCTCGACGGAGATGGTTCGAATCAAGCGAAACCAAAGGCATTCGTTGGCACCCGAGATGCTAAGGATCGAAGACTTTTGGGATATGGAAAAGCACTTTCTGTTTGTGCCCCTTTTGACGACCAAGTCACAATGGCAACAAACAATGTATCTATCTGGGGATGCGCAGCTGTGGTGACGGACGCGATATGAGGACATGCTGGAGGGCCGTTGCGAGATCAACGCCTGGGATGGGAGGAACTAAATAGGGAGAAAAAGGAAAGGAGCAGTTCCTGCCTGGGAACGTTGTATGGCTCGCACGAGAGTCCCTGATGCGGGCCGGCACTGTTCGAGAAAATCAAAGCAGACCATGGGGGACTGACCGGAGCTATAGACAAAGAAGGACTTTGATAGATAGAATAAGGCACTCAGACATCAAAAAGAGGGCTACTTCACTATGAATGGTAACATATGAATTGAGACTAATGCGACGGGTGTCAATTACCAAAAACGACTCGACCACTAACTCAGTCCCGCGGGACATTTCTAACACAAGGCCGAAGATGGATGCGAAGAATATTTGAAACCACTCTCGAACCATCACACGGATTCCAACCCAACTGCCCATGATATAGTAAGAACGGAATGGAAAGGGCAAAAAAACGAACGATTCTATACGCAGACGTGAAAGCTCTATCGATAGAAGCATTCATTCTAGCCTATATCTTTATTTAGAGAGGAACGATTCCCTCGTCTGAGAACCGCCATTCACGCACTATTCCTCCCCACTAAAAAGAGCGATTGATAATCTCGATAACCTAAACAAAAATGCAGAAGTGAGCGTACCCCAAAGCTATCCTCTCTTCCCCTTTTTTAGCCAACCCATTTTTTTTTCACCTTGAATTGGTCAAAGCCAATAATCTGATAAATAGAAGGAAGAGAGATCAGAAAGATACGCGGACGACTTTACTATAGGATAGGTCGGATGTTTCCGTGAGCAGTAAGCAGCAGATCTCCCCTCATTGATTTTGGGAAAGCTGGTGGCCGCCTGTGAATTCTTTCAAGGCAAGGGGCGGCCTGATTCGACATTGTTGTTTACTCTGATCCGGTCGAGGTGGTTTTCGTTTACCAGCGCGTAGGCGGTCTAAGTTCCTATGACCGAGTCTTTCTGGCCCCTGTGAACATCTTTTCTTAATGTATTAAAGAGGGCCTCTCTAACCGGTGAAAAGTGGTGGGTGTCCA
>JAVHNN010000019.1:31754-39254 GCA_031439585.1 Pterocarpus macrocarpus
TCTCTCTGGTTGAGGCTGCATTCTTTTATTCAACTTGACACGTGGGAAGGGCTTACTCTCCTAGTGGCTCGGCTTGGCCTCGCTCCCTTCCTGCACTATTCCTCCCCACTAAAAAGAGCGATTGATAATCTCGATAACCTTTCTTATTTTTTGATTCTTCCTTGGCCGTGTGGAACATGGATTAGCATTATGTCATTCCTACAAGTGATCCTCCATCCAGGATTTGAAGAAGAAGCGCCATATGAGGACTTCGAGATCAAATAGAATATGTTTCTTTCCATTCCTCGTGAGCCACTTATTTCTCCGACACAAGAGATATAAGTGATTTTCCTCCTTTTTCCCTTTAAGTCGACGGCGTTACACCATTGGGATACTTCGAATAAACTAGAGTACATATAGGATCCACCGGTGCTAAAACCTTTTCTCAAGATATCTTCCAAACTGTTGGGGTCGTTGCTCCGGATTTTGTTCCCCCGGTTTGAAACCTGTTGGTTCCGTTGTTTTAGAATTATGCTGATCCTAAGTACTCCATCTCTATCATTGCACATGGGAATATAGAAAGTCAAGAGGAAAAGGCAGAACCAGAAGAATTGTGTGAAATAAGTGAATTTATCCAGTTGAGGCATGATTGATTGAGAAACAATGATTCCCTCCAGACAGAAAGAGAGTCCGGAGTCTTGAAGAATTCATTCTATTGAGTTGTGCTTGGTTGTTGACCAAAGAAAGAAAAGCATTCTTATCGATCTTGAACAACGATAGACTGAACACTCACCCAATTTCGATCAAAGGTGAAGTCGAAGCTACTCGATCATTCAACAAGGACAGCTGGAATCTACGCTAGGATCCAACCTGCGCTACCAGCTGTCTTCTTATTCCATTTCTACTCAGCTTGAAGCCTCAAGCCCAAGAGTTGAGGAAAGGTAGGTTTCTTACTTAGTGCTTGCATTAAGGGCTTCACTTACGCTATTTCTTTGATTAACCGTCCCGCTACCTCGTTTAAGCAAAGAGGTCACAATCTCTGATGTACTCTATTTGATTTGAAGAGATGGAGTTGTCTCAGACTCATCAAAGGAATGAGCTGAAAACCTGCCCATAGTAAGAAGGAAAAAGAGAAAGTCCCAGCACTCGCAGGGGCGGATCGGGAGATCTAAGACGGAATCTCCGAGTAAGTAGGCGATAGAGGCGAACGCTTTATTTAGTGATCCCCGGATATTCTATCTCACATCGGAAACGGGCTCTGACAGTCCTTGTTCCAGCTCAAAGCCAGAAAGCGAGTTTAGCCAACACGGTAATATGATCCTTAGGAAGGGCAGAAGGGCTCGATCCCAGACCAGGCTCCGCTCAAGGCTAGATAGAAGATAGGCTATTCCTCTTATGAACTTATTAAATCGAAATCAGCTGCACATGAATATGACTCCTTTCTTCCTTTCGTACTCTTCTTGCGCTGGAACTAAGAGGAGCGATAGCCTTTTAACAGAAGAAGAAAGGCTACTTTTAGGAAAGGTGATGTTAACTAACAATTTCATAAGATAGAAAGGATTGTAGGCTAGATTCAAGGTATGCCAGTTGATTGATTATACTCCACTTTCCGGATCTTCGAAAGTCTATTGTCGTCATATTAGGTCAACTAAGATCAGTGACTGAAGGAAGCAGAGGACTTAAAGAAGGGCCGGGTTCCTATGGGGGCTTACCTATTACACTGCAGCTGAAGAAAGACTCGAAGACTAGGCTGCCGGAAAGACCAATAGGATAGGCTTTTACTCAAAGGTAGAAGGATTGAACTAAAATGGAAAGTCAAGTTGGTCTTTCACTGTCCTTCTTCTTTTCACTCACTTGCTAGAAATGACTTATATGAACAGTGAGAAGAAAGCCTTTTCGAAGCTATGTGGCTCACAAAGGGGGTCGGGCAGTGACCAGGCCCACTCCACTTCTTAGTCAATGGACTGCTACAATATAAGATAAGGTATGGTGACTTCGAAAAAAGATCTATTTTTTATAGTACAACCTCTTCTTTATTATTAGTTAGTTTAGTCAAGCTTTCCTATCCTATTAAGGGAAGGGGAAGGGTAGTTTACTTACTTAGTGCTTGCGCTAAGGAGAAAAGTCTTTCCATTCAATCTTTTTATTTGCTTCTTTTATTTTTCGGCTAAGAAGCAGATGAAGAAGTAACAATAGCGCGAATATATAAAGATAAAGAGGATGGATCGTGCTTCTTTCGATTTCGAATGACATCGCTCGTACAAGTCAAGGTCAAGCTTCGCAGCTCTCTTGCATTTTCAGTCTGGTCCCTTAAAATTTCACATAAATGCACGAGATCCCCCGCCGGTTCCCCAATAATATCCTTTGCTGGCTATATGTCCAATTATCTGGCAAGGGAAAATGATGATCAGTCATTTATTTCTCGATGCTTTTCGAAATAGCATCGAGAATTTTATCGGACGCAAAATGAGAAAGCGTTCCTGGCTGGTTTCCTGGTTGACCAACATTCATACTCACAGGATCAAAAAAATTATTAACATCCGGATTCAGAAAAAGAGGATTCATCAAAGTATCCAGATGGAAATGTTCCTCCTGTTGAGAAATACCAGCTGATAAACCTCGAATTGTATCCAGAAGAATGAGCTTATTGTCCATAGCACTTTTAGCCTCGGTTGTATGTAAACCCCCCTTCACCCCCACCCCCTAAAGTAAGGGCTCTTGGGGGTCTCATTTTCTTTCTATCTGACTGGACGGAAGGGATGGTTCTTTCATTGTATTGATAGAAGTCTAACTAGAAAAAGATCTCTCTATTACTTTGAGAAGAGAATCGTTGGTTTGACCGACGAACTACGTGGGAAATATGAGTAGAGAGGGCAAGAGGATTCGATCTCCACGAAAGGCTAAACTAAAGAAAGAGGAACATAAAAAAAGCGAATCATCTTTCTTTCTATACGCAATTTCGAAAAAAGAAAAAAATACATCTAGAGAGGCGCAAAGGACAGATATGCCAATTTGGGAGAAGAAGATTTCATCTTTCTATCCGATATGAAGACATTCATTGAATTCGAGATGCAAATGGAATAGGAATGAACCCACTCCGTGGTGGACAAATTCATAGCTGCCGCTTTCATAAGGAAATATCCCAAGTGGATTTCATTTCCAACATTGTGCCAGTACACAAGAAGAACGGACAAGTACGAGTTTGTGTCGACTTCAGAGACCTAAATGCAGCTTGCCTTAAAGATGACTTCCCCTTACCAATAAGCGAACTCATAATTGACGGCAACAGTGGCTTTTGAAGCCATATCATTCATGGACAGAAGTTCTGGGTAAAATCAAATGCACCTGGACGACGAAGAGCGACAGCCAAAAGAACTTTAATAGGTGCGAAGGGGGATGCTGGTTCTGGGGGTGTGTTTGTGGAGGGCCGAGGAGGGGAGACCAGGAAGTTCTCGTATAAAGAGAAGGTGGTGGGTCTCCCTGTTGAGGAGAGTACTATGGTGGACTGGTGTGAGGAGGAGTACTCATCTGAGGAAGAACTTGATTCCGACGAAGAGGAGCCCACTATTAGAGTATCAGCGGAGGACAAGACAAAAGAAGGATGAGGCTGCCCTGGAGGAAATTACGGATTATCAAGTGCTTGGGGTTACAAACAACTTCATGGTGAGACGTCTAAGCCAACTTTGGAAACGGAAATCACCGTTTATGGTTACTGACCCGGGCAATGAGTTTTTCTTGGTTAAGTTTGAAAGTTAAGAAGATTATGACCATGTGCTCTTTGATGGTCCTTGGATGGCGGCTGACCAGTACATTACGGTGAGGCAATGGCAACCCAATTTCGACCCTGAGGAAGCTTCTATTGAGACAGTGGTGGTTTGGGTGAGGCTTCCGAACCTTAACCTATGGCCACGATGCCGTACTTCCAATGGAGATCACAGTTTAGTTTCTCAGAGT
Source organism: Pterocarpus macrocarpus (assembly GCA_031439585.1). Lineage (NCBI taxonomy): Eukaryota > Viridiplantae > Streptophyta > Magnoliopsida > Fabales > Fabaceae > Pterocarpus > Pterocarpus macrocarpus. The sequence continues at coordinate 35,688 of JAVHNN010000019.1, forward strand.
AGCCTATCAAAATAACTTGACTCCAGGAGACTACAATGAGGCTATGTTTGCCGAATTGGATAGTCTTGATGAAATGAGGCTACTGGCCTTGGATCATATAAGATGAGAATAGCTAGAGCCTACAACAAGAAAGTCAAGCCTAAATCTTTTGAGGAAGGAAAATGGGTATGGAAAACTATCCTACCTCTTGATACAAAAGAAAGGATCAAAAGTTTGGAAAATGGTCCCCAACTTGGGAAGGCCCCTTTGTGATCCAAACTTGACTGCCCAACGGAGCCTATCATTTGATGGATATGGACGGTAAGTCCCACATTCGGTCCATAAATGGGAAATTTTGAAAACCTTACTATCCTTCTATGTGGGAGTCATACGAGACAAAAGAAGATATAGAGACATCTATGGTAATAGAACAAACGGGAAGTCATCTAAATTGAAATACGTCCAATTGGCCTTTTTTTAGTAAAGGCCAAACATAAAAAAAATGTACCAGGCCGCATCATAGCAGGCCAAAATATTGACAATCCATCCAATTTTTCAATGCTCAAGGCCGTGAAAACGGGCCTAATCAAGCTCATTCAAACCTTCCAGAAGATTTCGGCAACTGCTTTCTTAATGTCCTCCCAGGCTCTGATTGCAGCCTGTTCAGACTCTTCAACCCTGGCCTTCTGCTCCTCCAAGTTGGAATCTTTCAGACTCTGAAGTTTGGCGTGGAGTGGCTCTAACTCGGTCATCAAAGAATCATAATCCCGAGTAAGATCACTCCGCCTCTTCTCTACGGCGGCCAACTGCTCCTGGAGCCTCGGAATCTGATCCTTTCCTTTAGATTGATTTTCAGCCTCGGCCTCCATGGAGTCTAAATCGTTCTCTATTTTCTCGCACACTGCCACGGACTCACGGGCTTTGGTCGATTGCTGAATGAAGGTCTGGATTTTGGAGTCAATTTCATTCTGACTCTTAGTAGCACTGAGTACTTGCCCCACTGTCATATTAATTTCCTCTTCAAGCTTGGAGGATGAATCCACCTTCCTCAGTGGAAATTCCACTTTCTGAAGAAAGATTCCTTACGATCTGGAGAGGATCCTTCAAAGCATCCAAGTTCTGGCTAACTGCCACAAGACTTTGATCTAGAAAAGTATGCGGATCCCGGAGTGCTTTGAGAATCACCTCTTGTCAAAGCCTTAAACTGGATGTGCGGGCAATTTCAGTACTTAGGCTCTGAGACCGGGAACCCTCATTGGCAGAGCACCGAGTAGGCTTTTAAGAGAACCGAGCAATGCACGACGCGCAAGGCGCGAGGAGCCACTCGAAGTAGAGACCGAACTGATTGGGGGCAACTGAGGAAGAAGGTTCGTATACGTAAGAATACTGGCAAATTCAGGCAAGATTAAATTAAGGATAAGGGACATTCCCTTAGCAGAACTGCTTGGTTTCAAGGGAGAAATAGGAGTCACCGTGTGAGAAGCTTGGGTACCTTCACCGGGGGATCCTGAAGAGGGAGCCACAGAAGCAGAAGCTAACGGAGCCGGAATATTGGAGCCAAAGGATACCGCCTTCTCAACTGTCTTTTCTACATGTTTACCAGGCATTGCTGGCTCCGGGGAAGACGGGCTCTCTGAATCGTCGTTTTTTCTAGGGCCACCCAGACTTTGTTTTCCCTTCAGCTCAGCCCCTTTTCATTCGCTTGCCCTCTTTCAGTCCTTCTGGAAAAGATTCGTTACCCGATTATGACTTGCTTCTCAACAAGCTACTAATTTGAATGGACGCTTCCTAACCACCGCACCGGTATCTATATTAAGTCACGAAGGCTACAACTGGGACTAAAAAGAGAATACAAAAGGGAATCTCTCAGGCCTGTCCGCCACAGCCGGAAAAGGGACCTGCTGTACAAATCTTTCATTTAAGTCTTTGTTGGGAGGAATTTCCTGCCTTGCCCTCTTGCTGTATATCAGTTCTCGCTTATCCAGCCGAAAGAAAAATCTCTACGATCTCCAAAGCCGACTTCCACTAGTGCCTCACACGGGAACGCTCTCACCGTACGCTAGAAAAAAGAATAAGATGCCAACAAGTAAAGATTCTGCCACCGGAAATGGAGAAGCCAATCCTGCATAATAATGAAAGGATGCCGCCACCGAATGAAGACAAGACCCACCATAGGGAGAAGGAGCAATTAGAGCACTGCAGTTCCCGTCCTATACTATAGTTCTCGCCCTGCCTTCCCAACAGGACAGACAGGTTTGCGACTGTCGGAGGTTCGAAATGAATGGGGAAGGTTCAAGTATACGTCACGTTGCAATACGGATAATTGAAAGAGTGCCAATTGACCCAACTAGCGAATCTGTTTACTGAGTCGGCTTAGCACGGGAGCTTAAGGTAGAAGGCAAAGTTTGAAAAGAAGTCGGTTCAAAGAAAGAGTTAACGGGAATAGAATAAGAGCAGTGACTAGCGGCCGGGGGAGGACAACAACTGTGAAGAAGTCGGTGATAGGTTCTTAGTCGATGGCTTGGCTTTAGGAGAAAGATGAATTTTCTCATCCCAAGGGAAAATGAATGGGAAGGGGGCGTCTTAGCTACCCTTCAGGCTAATTATAAGAATAGGATGACTTACCTTTACTGTAAGGCTTTTTGGAAGCCTGCTCCGAGTAAACTCGCGATTCTTTCTTTTAGGCGGACAATTCTCTATATCGACTATATCGAGGAGGGAATTCCTTCATACTACCACAGCCTCAGCCGCTGCAGCAGTATCCTCATCAGATACAGATTCAGATACTACTCTTTGCGACATATGTTTAAACTAGCCTTCAGGTGGAAAAAGATTAGCAGTTAAAGGAGCCGCATCCAAAGCAATGAAATTGTGTTGCGGAAATGAGTATACTCTTGTGGTAAATTTACTGGTATTCAATCAATTAGGTAACTCTTAGCAAGTGCTACGAGTGCTTCGTACTATATAGAAGTATGGGAATTTTTCCTCTTCTTTATATCACCATTTTTTTTTACGATTCTGCTAATCCTTATGCTCTAACTAGTCTTAATATTATAGCAGCAAATTAAAGGAAGAAAAGAAACCTAAGAAATAACTAAAAAAGAAAGGGAAAGAAGAGGGTTTTTTTTCTCCTTACACTATTTGATCAAGGAGAAGGCGGGGGACCAGTAAAGCATCAACCATTTAAACGGATCCATCTTTTCTTAGTCCGATTCTTATATGTTGGGTGCCTCTTCCTCTTCCGCAGATTCGGATTAGTGACAAGGGACCTAGCTAGGCTCCTTGTCTTTACCCCAGAGATATCCCTGCCCTTTCGATCTTACTTATTTACTTATTCTCTAATCCACCTCTGGGCATATTCCTTCCACTAGGGGCATTTGCTTCATTCTGACCTATCTCAACAAGCCCATCTAAGAGCCTATTGAAATTCAATCAATGGCACAGCGTCCGATTCGATCACTCTATCGAGTAGAAGTACAGGGATGATTCAATCGATTCCTAAGACCTTGAAGGGCGAAAGCCCAATCGAACATCAATCACTTCACGGACGCTATTGATTGAGTAGCCAACCCCAAAACGCAAGAATCA
>JAVHNN010000019.1:46754-71754 GCA_031439585.1 Pterocarpus macrocarpus
CACTCAGGGATCCAGAATGGAGCAACTGGGGGTGACGCGGAAGCCACCCGGGTGGGGCTGGTAAGATATGATATCAAGCGGCCTCATGCAGGTAACCAAACCTGCGTAGGAAGCTTATTTAGATAAATGGCTTCCATCTGGAATACCTTTTTGATAGGATATCTATAGTTAGACTCATCAAATGGTGGAAGATCTTCGGCTACTAAAGTCAATATAAGTTTCTTTTTGTAGTCACTGATGGTCTAACCTAACCAAGGAGCTCTGTATCGGAGCATACCTCTTTGCCAAGCAGGTAGTTTATATGAATCGCCGGTCAGGCGCTCTGTTCACTGCCTTATATCTGAAGCAGTGCGCAGTAACACTTCAACAGGCGTACGGTGGGATTACCCCGTATGATATTCATACTAAACTATCTGTACCCGTATCACTCACTAGATCAGGTTACCCTAGGATCATACCATCCTTTCATAGACAACAAATCTATAAAAGGGATGACAAAGCTGATATGCTAGTGAAACTCTACTTATCGTTCTTTAGTTTATCTAGAGCGATTAAGTTAGCAAAACGGATTTCTCCGTCTTTGTTTGCTAGCATAACTGATCCTATGTCTGACGTTCAAAAATTTTCAGAAGTCAGAGATTGGCTACGAGGGTTAATACGTAAACTAGCCAATCGGTACCTATCTCAAGCCCTCTCACGCCCCCTTTACCAGGGAATATCGTGGGAACCGACTTGGAAGGCTCTGCCAACGGATCGTAAGCGACCTGGTCAGTCTCGCCGTGAAAGAGGCATATTTGCCAATTTTACATCAGAGTGACTCTGGTTCGCTATGCTCCGTTTATCGATGTCTGTTAGCCCTGCATTAGCATGAGGAATGACGCAGAAGCTTACATCGAAAGGATCAGCAGCCTTCTTTATGGTCATCCATTACCAGATATCCTCGTGATGAATGGAATGATTGGCTATCAAATATATCAGCCTTTAGTTATGTTACAATTCCATAAAGTATTCTGATGGAGTTTGACAGTACTGGTGACTTATTTGGCTATCCTGGCAGGTTATCGCATTCAGTTGAGTCTGGTGCGGGCAGGAGGAGGGTGTTTGCCGTAGGAAACTATGTCAATCAGAGGCTTCTCCGACCTCTCCATAATTGGTTAATGGAGGCGTTGGGAGATCTGAAAACAGATGGCACCTTTAATCAAAGTGCCCCTCTTGATAGACTAGTGGGTGCAAAGAAGATCTACTCTATCGATCTAAAAGCAGCCACAGATAGGTGGCCTTTATTGATACAGTTAGATCTTCTAAAGTCTCTCTTCGGACATGAGTTTGCCGATGAAGTTGGAAATCTTCTCGGCTTCACTATGTTCGGGGTTCCTTTGGCGAAATCCCTTGAGAGGACCAACGATAGCTTAGGATTCCGTTTTCAAGTTGGTCAACCTCTGGGATACTACTCCTCTTGGGCTTTCTTTGTTATCTCTTTCTCATCATTTTGTTGTATGGGCAGCAGCAGAACAAGAGTATCCTGGTCGATATTTTGATCAGTATGCGGTGATGATATTATCATCACTGATGATAGGGTATCTTCTCGCTACCAACAGATATTGGATAGTTTAGGTGTCATTGTCTCTAAAGACAAGACCTTAGTCTCTGATTCTGGTTGTGGCGAATTCGCGAAGAAGTTCAGAACACATGGATTGACTAAGGATTCCTGTGTCATTCCGGAATGTTATGAACTCTCATCATCTGCTAAGAATACCTTACCATTTTTGTTGTGGCTTGGCCGTGGACAGCCTATAAATCCCTACTTACGGGCTCATCTTATTGATTTGCTTCGTAAGTCAAAGGCTCAACTAGAGATCTTCTTTTGGTTCTTCCCTTTCTTTCCCCCGACCGATGACTCGCTTGTTCAGTACTGCTAACTATTATAGGAGGATGCCGTCCCCTCGGGACTACCAGTAGTTTCGGTTGTTGAATCTCGTGCAAGTTAGGTTGTGCTTGTATTGGCTGCAAGTGGAACGTAGGCGCTTTAGGTAGGTGTGTGTTGACCATGCACTCTCGCGTCATGTAATGTCGTATGTATGATAGAGGTGGTGTGGTGATTGACCTCAATGCTAATGGTTATCCCCAAGGTTCAACGAATGAATGAAGCTATGATCGTACCCGGATAGAAATGACGGTCTTCCTCTGATGTCTCCAAGCCGGCCATAATAGAATAGATAGGCAAAGCAGCCAATAGCAGTCTTTTTTAGCCTATCGATAGATAGTAGGTTGCTTCCAAGCTCAAACCATTTGAAACTGAATTGCTACTGTATTCTTGTTATTGATAGAGTGGTATTCTCCGCCCCTGTCAAATAAAGTAGAGGGAGAGAACTGGAAGAGAGAAGGAAAAAGAGCAAAGGATTTACAAGTCTAATGGGAGAGGAATGGCTGACACGTTGACTGCCTTCGAGAAAAATGGAACCCAAGCGGTCTAAGCCCCGGGACGGACCCCAACCGAAAGAAAGGCGCTAGACGGACTAACGGCAAGCGAGATAAAGAAAGCAGCTGGCCCTATGTGTAAGTGTAAAACCTTGCCGCGGGAGAGTCTTTCTCCAATGAGAATAAAGCCAGTTTTTGGGCAAGACAAGAAAGGAACTCGCCCTTTGACACCACACCAAGGGATAAGAGCTGATTGCTGGCGATGACTTGGTGAAAGGAATCTATGAGAGAAGGTTCTCAAACCGGGTTCCGACCGAATAGAGCGCGGAGCCAACGAGTTCAGTCGAACAGCGTAACGAGTCTAAGGGCGGGATCAAGCTTGAAAGGAATGGACGGGCGTAGGCTTAATAGTGAACGCAGACCCCCTGCTTATAGATATGAGATCAATGACTTAAAAGACAGATGCCGAGAGAAACTGTTAGACTTCTTTATTGCGTTGCGAAGAGAGATCGAAGACGAAGATTTTCTGACGCAGTGCGGGCACTGGATGGAATAGACAGAGAATATAACAACCCACCGGAGGGGCATACCTCAGGAGCACCAATCTCCCTCGGCAAACATCTATCTGCACGAAGCCGACCTATGCTATGGGTAGAAAGAAAAATTCTTTATGAAAAAAAAAAGGAGTGTGAGATACGCGAACGGGGAGTACGCAGCCGAACAACCGCAGGGGCTTCCAGCAGTGATAGCTGAACTAACCAGATGGGCCGCCAAAAACATGGAGCTGACATTTAAATAAATAAATCGGAAATCAACGTCGGATCCCGGCTATCCGAAAAACGCAAACCGAAGCGGAGGATCACAAAAAAATGCAACACAAAAGGGGCGAACCAAGCGCTTGCGCGAAGGAAGGAGCGAATCCACCAGAATGGGGGCAGGGAGGAGAGGCGAAAGAGAGCCTGCAAAAAAAAAGCAGCAAAGCAAGCCGGCTTTTCAGCCGTTGCGCGCTAGCTTGTAATTTAGGGGGTAGGGGTGCCCCTTTCTAAAACTTCTATTTAATATAAGGAAGAAGAAGGCCCTTTTTTCTTTGTTTGGAGTTTTCCCCAACCTATACCTAAGGGCTTCCGTTTTTCAGCTGCATCGCACTGCCGCATAAACAATGGATCCGCTGGGCTGGATGAGCAACCTTCTCTGGAAAGGAATAAGGAATAGTGAAAAGCCATGTCACTTGGAACGGAACTGGTTGCTTATTGACTTTTTTTTAGTAAGACCACTTTGCTTTGGTAAGCAAAATTTAATTAGATTCTTTTTAGGCATGGTTGCTTACAAGACAAAAGCTAGCTTCTAGATGTTCTTTGCCTGAACATATGGAGGAAGCAACCTTCTGGCCTCTGTACCAGTAGTGGAGTGGCTTGCTACTTTCCATCAGAAAAGGAAAATGGAGCAAGGCAAGGGAGAAAGAAGTTGTCCCCTCTTCTCTGGTAACCCGCCGCCGGTCATATAGAGTGCTCGGCCCGCCACCGCATATGTAGAAAAAGAGGGAGCGGGGAAGGGATAACAACCGTTTGACTTTGGCACATGAGGTGGCGGGTTTGGCTGGGTAACATAATGGAAATGTATCGGACTGCAAATCCTGGAATGACGGTTCGACCCCGTCCTTGGCCTCGGGGAGTGGCGAGCAGCACGGAACTTTCATTAATCAAATGGCATAAAAGGGAGGGCTTTCCTTTGTTAGAAATCCACAGACAACATTCTGGAACTTCCAAACCAAAGAAATGCAACATGAGAAGTTTTACGTTACGCTTCAATAGAATGAATTCGGTAAGGGTAGAATACGCCCCATGGTCGATCGAGGGTCCTGTGCCACTTGAACTCAAATCTATCTTACCCTCCATCCATCTTTGTCCAGCCAGCTCATAAATGTTAGACCAACCAATCTCAGGGCTGACACAACCGAATTGGTTGAGGAAAAGGAAACCCCAGCGACCAAGCACTCCCGCCTCCAAAAGCGGAGACCGAACAACCGCCAGGTTGTCGAAGACACGTCTGAAGAGGAGGCGGGCGCCCTCTAAGTTGACCACCCTACCCACTAATGGACTATGAGGGGGGGCAGGCGAACGGGAACCGACCGAGAACCCGAACCGCTTGACTGACTGACCCCTTCATACATACTCGATTCATTAGGGTCGGGGATGGATGAAACCCATAATCAAATAAGTGCAAAAAATCGCGCAAGCGAAGCCGGGAAACGGACCGCAGCGCAACGACTAGGACTCGTGTCGGAGGAGTTTTGAGCGTGAGCTACCACTCATGCAGCGGCAAGGACCTGCTACTCTCGAAGGGGCCACCAACCGCCCGAATCACTGTAGTGTAGCAAACCCTCCCTTTACTCAATGGATAGCGCTTATCCTCTTTCAATCAACAAAATGAGAAATGGAGGAGAGGTCTTTTCTTTATGGAAGAGGCTTTGCACCTAGGACTAATAAGGATCCAGAAGAATGGGTCTAGGCTTTCGAAAAGATGAAGATGCAAAGGGTAAAGAGAAAAGATATGTCTTTTGAACAACCAACCTGACATAAGGATTCTAGCTCGCCCAGTTAGAGCAGATGGAGGTTCTCGGACGGGGAAAAGCGGCACTCGACATCTATTCTATTAAACAACACCAAGAACAAAGCCATACCATGCCCTCGGGAGAAACTAGTGATGATTGCCATGAATGCTGCCCTCGAGGACGTGTACAAGAAGGTCTTTGCCGATTCCTATCAACATGGTGCACCTCTCAGTAGAGGGCATGAAAACGCCGTGGAGACTTTGACCGAATGAATAGGTATCAATTGATAGACATTTTTCTTGAGGAAGAGAATCCAGGATGAACGCTTTTTTCGTTCGCTATGTGCTGACTGGATGCTCGCGTGATCGATCGATGGACGGGGGAATTGCATGAATGACGAGACCGGCCCCTATCTTTAATCTTAAGTAAAGTGAAGTCAAATCAATGAAGTGAACAGCCCAACCTCTTTGTTTGAAGCTTTGCTTCCCCTAATTCCAAAAAACAAGAAATAGACACTATAGTTATAGTATAGGAAAAAGCTTCTCTTTGATAGCGGTCATAGGGGGGTTCAGAAAGAATCTGATCGTAGATAGAGACTAAAACCTGTGCGGGGGTAGGGGCGGATGTAGCCAAGTGGATCAAGGCAGTGGATTGTGAATCCACCACGCGCGGGTTCAATCCCCGTCGTTCGCCCATCCATAAATGGACCATTTGTTACGGAGCAAGCCCAACAATTGGGTTTGTTTTGATAGCTTAGGGCAACTATATCGGTCTCTGCTCTCTGAAGCAGTACACATGATAAGTCAACCCTAGGTTCTATCTGGGTAGAACACTAGTTCTGCTCACGTAGGAACCTCCTTGGTCATGCCAAGGTGCCTTTCATCGGTCTCACAAGATGAGTTCCGACTAGAGGAGCTGAGTTGTGCAGCTTCTTCAGGGGAATGACGATGATAACTTAGTGTGTCATCTGTCATACCGGGCTGAAAGTCAAGTGCCGGCATCAACTTAGCGTGAGCTAGGTTGGTGTCTCTAGGTTCACACGAGGGCACTGTATCCTTCGCAAGAGGGAGCATCCTCGGCAGTTGAGTCTTACACGTTAGGCTCTAACTCTACACGAGGACAGCTGGCACCTAGAGAGAAAGACTAATCTTCGAATTCCGCTTGAAAACTAGTTCCGTCCTTGCTTTTCTAAGAAGTTACTATCCCCTCGGGCAAGCATAAGATAAGATTTGTATGAAAGAGATTTCGTTTCACCGTTTGACTCTGTTGACTATGAAGCTTGATTTCACACTGACAGGTTTGAAGGAAATTTCATTCACTAACCCTTTCTTACTCCCACTACTTCATCACCTGCGACAGCAGGGACGGATACAGGTACTCGCTTACTTGATTGGCTCAAAACCTTACCGCCTGAAAATCGATATTTCGTAGCAGGATTAGAAGAGAAGGTAGTTTGGTGTTAAGGACCCACCCTCCAATTCATCTTATTTATTCCCCCCAAGCCGGTTCATCTTTGCTTCCTTGCATGCCGCTTTGTTAACAACCGGCGAGACTCTCCTTCTCAAGCCAACCCCAGGTCGGGACGAGACTTTCTTTGAGCTACTTTCTACCTAGATCTTCTCATTGCGTTCAAAGGAATATCCCTCTACAACCGCCTAGAATTCGTGAAAAAATGACTTTCTTCGCTTATCCAGTTTGCGTTCTACTCCAGCTTTCCTGGCTAACTACTAAGCTTTCCAGGTTCGCTACTCTAGTTGAACTCGGGTTTCCCTACAAAGTCTTTCTTAATTGGCCCTGCCCGTACTATTACTAGATTGAGCACCAGAACCGAACTAAGGCTCGTTCCATTCTAAATTTCTCCTAAAGCTTGAAAGCAATGCGGATTAGCACAGAAAGCCTGGCAGGAAGTATTTTATTTGAAGAATTGAAAAAAACTAAAATTTCTGTAAATCAGGACTTTCTTTAAAGAAAAATGGTCTATCTATAAGGCTGGTTCAAAGCCCTATTTTAGATAGGAAAAATCCCATTTCATTCGGGTTTTCTTTTATGAAATTCCTTATCCCCACTGAGGGAAGTAGCTAACCTAACTTCATATGGATTAGGAAGGATCAACTGGGAATAAAACTCAACGTTGCGAGCTCCAAAAGTGATCCTGGAAGGCCCACGGGTAAACAAAGATTCGAATTCGAGATTGGCAGAGAAACGGCCCGTGCGAGCACGAACCAAAGGAAGGTGCCAAGCCGAAGTGTACAAATCTCATAGGTCAATATCTGCTCAGTCTCTGTTAGCAGCTTCAGTAGGATTCAGGTCTTTTCTTTCTTTCCTGCGAGTGTTGAAGTGGGGAAGTCCGGATCAATCCGTCGAAAGAGAAGCCATCTCAGTCTAAATGGAAGTAGACCAAGTAGTTTCATAGGAAGAAATGTGAAAGTAGGGGCTGCTAAGCGCCCAGACCCAGAATTCATTGAAAATGGAGTTCTTGGTACCGGTCAAGCAGAAATAATATGAATAGCGAGCCAGCACTATATTTATTGATTGGAAAGAAGGGACTCTCCAAAGAGAGGCCCGAGCGGAATGAAGTTGTGCTAAATGAACGAGTTGTCCTAAATGCCCCTTGTTAGCTGTCGCAGGAAGTGGTGAGGGCTCAGGAAGTGAAGCAAACTCGACCAAAGGACAAGTCTGTTCCTGCTTCGTTTTCTGTTCCCGATTCAATCTTCACCTTTCCTGAATGAAGAAAGAGAGTGAAAGATAAGATATCAGTGCAATAGGTACAGAGGGGAGAGAAACTGTCTTCGTTCGGTTCGGCAGAAGAAAGCCGAGAAAACAAATAGGAAGAGCACTATGCAAGCTTATAATTAAGTAAATATATATAAGCTATCACCACCTCGAGCAGTAAAACAAAGTCGTTATGGCTATGTTACTAACATAGACAACATGGTATTCATTGACAGGAGTGACCGCTTTCTAGTCGTAGTTGGTACCGCCCCTGTTCACTTCCGCATGCAAGGAACACCATCGGGAAGAATTAAAGTTTTTCTCCTCTGCAAAGCTATCAATGCTTTATTCACGATCTTTAGCAGTCGATCGTTCATTCTCCCTCCCCAGTCCAGTGGCTTTCGAAAGCTCGACATGAAAGAATAAAGAAAATAGGAAAAAAAAGTACGGGGATCCCATTCCTTAGTCAGGACCAGGGCTTCCTCGTGAGCCATAGTTATAGTGTAAGCATCTAAATTAGCCTTATCCGAAGCGCACGCACCCATCTGACCAAGTCGAGCCCTTTCTGGTTACAGGGAAATAAAGAGAAAGAATCGAGTCACCGATAGCGCATCTCTATAGATCCCAAGGAATTCGCGTATAATAGATCCTTTTTGACTAGACTAAATTATTGATCTTGTCTTTCGACCTATCAAAAGTCGGACAGACAATTACATATATAAGAGAGATGCGCACAATCTCGCTTTGAGATGACACGCCCAAATTAAATCCCATGCCTTTCTTGGTGTAAGGGCCTTCCCTGTCTCGTTTATTGGTCTAAGGCGCAATGCCTTTCCAATCCATCCGTCAGCGAATCAATCAGTAAGCGCCTTATCCTATTCGGGCTTCTAAGCCTTCTCCCCTTTTGGCCTGATTTCCTTGTCTCTCTCTCAGTCCATGGGCTAAGGTGCAATTGCCTTGAGATTCAGTGCGCTAAAACTCTTATAAGAAAAGAAAGGAACGAAGTTGTTGCATCTACCTTTAGGACTGATTGCAGTGCTTTCCTCTGGGGTCTCAACTACTTTAGCATCCCCTACTTGAGAAAGGAGTGCTGCAAAGCTCCTTAAGGTTAACAACTAGGTCTCCCTTTATGTTAGAATGGTAGCTTCCTAACCCCGGCTGGGATTGATCTCTATTCCGAGCTACCTCCAGATCACCTCTGGGTTCACGCCTTCCCGGTAAGAGCACCTTAGCTAGAGCCGTTCAAAGCCATAGCCCCTGGATCTGTTGTGGGCAAGGCAATTAGATCTGTAGCGGGATCTTCCCCTCCCTTCAAGAACTGGGAACCAGGTTGTAAAGCTCATTCCCGGTCTTGCAACTTGGTCATTTTATCGATTTCCTTGGAAATTCCTAAGCATGAGAGGAAGGAACCGCTCCTCTGAGCCCCCGCTTTTGGGGGCGGGAGATGCTATGCCAGATAGGGCGCCTCAAATCTTCGAAATGAGCAATCACACGCAGAGGGATTGTGAAAGGCCTGTAGATGTGCTCCTTTTTGGGGAGAAATTCCTCAAAGCCCGGTCCGGATTCACTCTTCCTTTTGAGCTAGGGCCAACCGCTATGAGCTGAAAACCCTTTCTGGAGGAGTGGGAAATTCATTCTATGACTAGGATTCTATCTCGAAAACTCGCTTTTATTCAATTATAAATAAATAACAAGCAAGTTTGATGGAGATTTGTAGCATCATTCAAGTAAATACAGATTGAGATCGTAGAAACATGAGCTTGTGATATAGCTACACCTAATTCCAGACCGGTTAATGCAAGAACTATAAATAAAGGACCAAGATCTCCTATGAAATATAAAAGATCATTCATACATAGCATAGTCCAAGCGGACCCACTTAAAATCTTTACTGAACTATGACCGGCCATCATATTAGCAAATAAACGTATTCCTGAGCTTAATGCGCGAAAACAATGAGGGATTAGCTCAAGGAGTACTAAAAAAGGTGCTAACGGCAGTGGGACTCCTGCGGGTAATGAGAAGCTTAAAAAATGAAGCCCATTTCTTTGAAATCCCACTATAGTAATGCCAATAAAAATGGAAAATGAGAGACCCAAAGTAATGAGAAAATGACTTGTAACTGTGAAGCTATAAGGTATCATACCCTGGAGATTACAAAATAACGAAAAAGTAAAAGTGACCGAGATGCAAGGGAAAAACTTTTGTTTAACATTTCCGGAAAGACCACCTATTTGTTCGTTTACCAGGTTCGGCACGAAATCATAAATAAGCTCTACCAAGGATTGCCAAGCATTTGGTACTGACTTTCCTCCTCCCTTTTTAGTAACAAAATGAACCAGCAGTAAGACCAAACTGACAGTGAGCAGCATAAACAAAGAGGGATTTGTGAATGAGAAATACAAGTTTCCTACCTTCATATCAAGCAATGAAATTATCTGAAATTGATCAAGGGGGCTGTGGGGCCCATCTTGCGCTGGCAAAGATTCCAGAAATATCCTGAAGTATGGGCTATCAATCCCATCCCTATCCAGCCCATGTTCTATTTGATTTAGGACATGGAGTCGGTCTTGAATAGACTCCACCTGAGAAAGAAAGTCTTTTTTTTCGACGTATTCCCTGAACACGCTTGATGGTAAGGGTACCAAGGCCTCATCAAACCTTCCCGTATACGTCTGATAAAGTATCTCTAGGTGAAAGGCTATACTATCTATTTTTTCTTCCAAAGCACGCCCCCTTCTATCATGCCAACTAAAATAAGCCCTTATAGCTAAACACAAGATACCTACACCTACCGCAAGAAAAATGCTTTGACTAGTACTATCCTGCATTGAAAAAAGTCATCCCTGTAGTTCCGCTTCTTGCTCTAAAAAAAAGGAGACTTGTCGGAAATCGCCAGTGGTTGTTTCCACCAGGAAAGGCATGGGAGAAAGAAAATGAGCCAAGCCCGAGCTCAAAACGTGGGAAGATCTGAAGGTCTACCTAGGAATGCCCTATATTAGATTTAATATAGGAAATTAATGCGCACTTCGACTTCGTGCATCGCATTAAATCTTTCTTACTTAGTCAATTTTAAGAATTCATCAATGAAGATGACGTCGATTTTCTGAACCCATTCTCGAAACTCTCTTCTTTTTTTTATTACGTTATTTCGACCTTCTGATCTAACTTATGAAGAGATATTAGTGAAAAAACAGCTAAGTGCACACTCACTATATCCGCACTAACATCCAAAGGAAAGAACAAATTCATCCCAAAGCTCGGACCCAAGCGCGAGGGAGTGAAGATTCATATCCCACGGTGTGCTCGGATGGTTCCGCTCAGTGCTCGGAAATGGGATCTGTTCCGCTTACTCTCATGGTAAAGCCTTTACCATTCGGGTCTCACTAATCCCGGTTGCAAACAGACAAATAGTCAATAGGAAGCCTATTTGACTCAACATAGGTCTCATCTGACATTCTTGCTGGATCAGCGATTGAGGGATAAACATCCTTCCTTCAGGCGCTCTCTAGTGCTAATCATCCGGCCTGCTGCCTTCTTTCGGGTGATCGATTGACTCACTATCCCTATCTTGCTTTGAAAGCTTGGAATCAGTGTCCGACTTTGTCTCTCTTTCTTTCGATATGATGAGTAAGGTGGCTGCGCTTCATACGGTCAACGGGCGTCGACGAGGGAATATTCTTTTTTAGAATGGTGGGTTGTCTTTCCTTGGATCCGTTCTTCAGCGGAGAATCCATAAAAAAATTCATTGCTTACGGGCCCCTCTTTTGAACTAGTCTAGTTTATATCAAAAATACTTGAATATACATATAGATTCTATATATATCCACTTACATAAAATATCTTCAAATAAAACCTTCTTCACCTATTATACAGCTGTCTGACTCAAATCTAGTTTCTAGTAAAGCATATATAGCCTGAGTTTGTGAGCAGCCCAAGCGAGTGCGCAGCACGTTTGTTCTAGCGCTGCATATCTAGTCTCATAATCGGTGAACTTCTTGCTCAAGTAGTAATGCTCTTTTCCGTTGGGATTCTGCTGTCCCAATATGCACCCCATCGATGTTTCCAGCACCGTGAGATACATGATGAGCAGATGCCCCGGTGTTGGTGGTACCAAGACTGGAGGACTCTTCAAGTACTCTTTGATGCGGTCGAAGGCACGTTGGCAGTCGTCATTCCATTCCCCTTAGTCGTAGGTGCTCGTTCTATTCTAAGTCATTCCACGCTAAAACCTCTAATCCACTCTTTCACCAGCTAATCCATAAGGAAGTTGACTTTGCCAACCCAGAAGCCTACTCAAAAGAGCGCCTAAGTCCAATTTGTAAGAAAACTCATTGGATTCTGACCAGAATTATGTCGAAATTCAAAGAGATTCTCTATACAGGTGTTCTAGAAGCATAGTCCCTTTGAAGAACCCGCGATGAAAGCTTAGGTTTTTCTTGATGTTCCCGACTCGTACTCTGCTAATGGGAAGGGATTTGATTTTTTTTTATGTAGTCCCAAGTTCGGGGCTTAGCCCAGGTGAGAAGTAAGATAATGAAGCTGGTGAAATGGCATCTGATATGCCAGGAAAGCTCGCCTTTTTAGTACTAAAGAAAAAAAAGTACGAGAGATTTCTTTCGATCCTTCGTTTTAGGAGTAAAAGGGGAATCCGCCCTTTGAGGGGCGACTGCTACTACTACTCCTTTTATTAGTTAGTTGGTAAGGCAATAGCTTACCAAAGCTACTTAGAGAAAAAAAGCCAAAAGGACCTCTTTCTGGTTGTTAGCGATTCTTCTTGTTCCCATTCCCAGCCCAGGGTCAAGATTTTCTTTTTCGAACAGGTAAGGTTTTTCTGTACCCCTTGTACACTCAAAGGCTTCCGACCCAGCGGAGAAGTTTTTAGCCCAACTAAAGGATGTGCAAAAGAGGATTTTCCTCCCCCACGCCAATTAGTTATTTGCTTAACTTCTCTATTTCCGTTTCGTGCCCACAATTAGTAAGTAAGCCAAAGATCAACTGTCATCACGCTGCCTTTCGCATGTGTTTTCTTTGAATTCCAACCTAGTTCCCATCCCAAAGCGGGAACAAGTTGGTGCGACCGATTAAAGAAGAAGGACTTTTTAACAAGAAAGATCTTAAGAGAAGAAAGGATGGGATCAGGGGCTAATAAGAAGATTCAATCCATGCTCCTCTACCCGAAAAACTTCAATAAAGGAACTGCCTGAACCTGAAAGTAGAGGTGCTTGAACCTATTTGATTGCTTGCTGGAAAGTCTTTCTTCATTGAGATTAGGAAGGTGTTCTTTCTAGGTTTCCAGTTTTGCAGTGGCGCCATTCGATTAAGGATGTTGTGTGAGTTCCCAAATCGCGATGGGGGTGAGCTTATCAAAAACCCAAGAGTTGGGCACGGGATTGGCTATAAGGAAAGCTGGGCAGCCGCAGCTATGAGCTTTTAAGCCAGGAGTTCCCCCTTCTTCCTGTTATGAGGATCAAATTTCCTGATACCGGATAACCTGAGGTAGGAGTGGCAAGAGTTGACTTCCTAAAATGGTAACAACCAGGGATGTCTAGAGAACTTCTCCTCGATTAGCTACAGAAAGAGCTAGAGAGTAGTTTCGTTCTGTCCGGTCTGAGACCGGGTACAGCGTAAGACGGTATCCTAGTGAGCGGAGCAGTCTTAAGAGCTAATCCGCGTTGGTAATATAGAATTTCCTTCTGGCTGAAGGTAGAGTTGCATTTGAGTTGAGTTACTAAATGTAGTCAGGTAATCAATCGTACTACACTGCCTTAACTGAAAAAGGACTAGACCGAACCTTAGCCCAGGTGGGAGGGCCCACTAGATCTGAAAAGAGTAAAGAAGTAATGAACTCTGGCGGATCTCTGAAGACTGTACCGAGTTGATATGAAGCCCTAGCTTGGCAAGTCCATCTACGCAGAAATTCCCCTCTCTCCCAGTCTCTAGCTAAGAGGTCGCGAGATTCATCAATAAGAAGTCCATTGGGCTCAAGCTCTCTATCCGCCGAGTTGCTGATCTTAAGAACTGCCTGGCCATCTATCTCGCAAACTACCTTTCTCTAAGCCTCGTCCCAAGCTAGACTCAGCCCATATCTTTTGCCTTGTCATTCTGATACAATATGAAAGGAGCTCCCCATCCCCAATTTAGTTGCTAAACCTAAGCTATCAACCATCTCCCCTCTGCCGATCTTATTAGGTTAGGCCCCTGCATCCGACTTATGGCGCTCTATCAGCAAAGGAGGGAGCCAAGGTAGTGGTATTCGCCTTTGCAGCTCTTAGTGAGAAAGGAGCTCTGCCATCTCTATCAGCTAGTTAGCTAGCCGCTCTTTCCCTAGTCTTAGCTAGTCTCATTTTCCTTCGGCTTCTGGCTTTCGGACTAGTAGCTAAGCCTCCTGCCTTTTTAGGCTCTTTTTAGGTTAGGCAAGCAGGGAGAGAAAGGGACAAGGGCTTAGACTCTCTATTTCCTTTAGCTGGAAATATAGGACCTGAGATGGTCTTAGAGAAGAGCGAGCTCTAATGTATCTACGCTTTCTATTGATAATAGCAGTCTTAGTCTTCTGGGAGTAGCTCTCCCCATTCGAGAATCCTAGCTTAAGATCTACTGGATGGAGGCTTTACTGCCAGTAATGGTAGATGCAAAAGCGGAAAAGTCATTGCACAGGGTATAGTCTCCCTTAATCCAGGAGATACTATTTAAGTAAGTGAGTTGACCGCCCCACCCGGAGTTTCCCGCCAACAGTCTCACAGCCAGACATGACGGATAAACTTGATCAATCGAAAAGGCCCTTCGACAGTCACTCACTACCCTTTTAGATAGAGAGAGCCTTTATCTAGAGCTAGAGATAGGCCCAAAGTCTTATGTATGATGGTCGTAGATGGTGTGGTCTCAAGGGTTACCCCCGGAAAGAC
Source organism: Pterocarpus macrocarpus (assembly GCA_031439585.1). Taxonomy (NCBI): domain Eukaryota; kingdom Viridiplantae; phylum Streptophyta; class Magnoliopsida; order Fabales; family Fabaceae; genus Pterocarpus; species Pterocarpus macrocarpus. The sequence goes on from JAVHNN010000019.1 coordinate 61,341, forward strand.
AAGACCACTCCCTGCTCGAGGAACGTAGTCACTAGAGCGAAGCGATAGGTTGGTTTAGGCCCCGAGCCTGGACTAAGAAAGATGTGCCACATATACCACCAGTGATGTAACCTGACTCAATTACATCCTATTACTAGGAATCGATCGAGGAGACTAAATCGAAGATCTTCCACAGACGATCGAATTGAATTAGTTCAGGATCACTCTTTTGAGCTTTCCAATGAGTCATAACCGTAGGACCTTCGAAGATGGATTCTATGGTAGCATCCGGATTGCTAGTGGTAACGGCGTACCAACTAACATAACGTAACCAACTCTGAATCCGGAGGGATCACTCGAGAAAATCTCTTGTGCCTTCCGATAGGTGGAGCTCCGGAGGAGCAAGCTTAAGCTCGCGAGGACGAAGCTCATGTCTTAGGTAGTTAATAATAACACCCTTGACATTAGGATGAAGAGGTAATCCCCTTCCTAACCATAGGTCAAGAGGGAGGTTGGCTTACATAGCCCGAAGCCTTTCGCTTCGCTCGAGTAAGTACGTACCTCGATGGGTCTATACTTGGCTAAAGTATGTAGCCTGGTATGCTAAGCTATCTCCCGAACCAGAGATTTCCATTCAATGCTGGTTTGAGTGCCCTTTAGTCTGAACTTCTTGGAAGCACCTAAGGAAAGGGATGAAGCCATTATGAATCGTTAAACGTGATTTTATCAGTAAGAAGAGAAAGTGCTGGCTATGATACTTTATTTCATTTCTCTGATTCGATAGCGCTTCCCCTTTCTAGTCAATAAAGAGTGTATGTGATGTTGGATCTTGTATCCGGGCCTGCAGACAGGCAGGAGATCCTATCCTCACTCCTCATATAGCTATATGAGTGACTACGTACATGAATGTACTCTTTCTGCTAGTTAAAGTTTATGCCTTTTTCCGACCTCCGTTCTGGTACCTCATAGCTATGCGCAGAGTGACTTCGTACCTTCTCTTCTAGTTTAAGCCTTTTGGTATGTTAGTCATGCGTGAAGCTGAGACTTGCTCCTTAGCACAAGTACTAAGCAAGCCCCTAAAGGCCTTCGCGTTAGTAAGCTAGCTTTGTAAGCTAAGCAAGCCAGGTTCTCCGGGCACTACGGTAGGACGTGGATCGATCATGACGAAAATGGACTTCTCCGTAATGTAATAGAAGAGTCACAGTCCAGTTCCCCGGGCTTTCTCCCTTCTCGACCAGACGAAGGAGATATGAATTCCATTCAGGCGGGTAAGGGCTTGACTCTGTGTTCTCTCCTGGTCGGGTCGGAGGCGAAGACTGGCAAAGTTCATCATTCAGTGGTGGGGTCTTCATAGAAAAGAGGGCGTCGCCCAACGAGTGGCAGATTTTGATGGAGTCTCGCTCATAGATAGAGGAAGAGTACGCGCGCTAGCGCGCTACGGCTTACGCAGTTGATCGGATCAGATAGCCCTTCGGGCAACCAACCGCACATCAAATTCCGATCAACAACTTGGAGGTATGGCTGAGTGGCTTAAGGCATTGGTTTGCTAAATCGACATACAAGAAGATTGTATCATGGGTTCGAATCCCATTTCCTCCGGCACGGAAGTGGAACGGGCGGGCGAAATTACGTGAGAGAAAGAACCTAACCTCTTGGTGTTGGTGGAGTCCCCGGAGGACAGAATAGCACTACTTAGTTACTAGGAGCGGAGAGCCCGTTGCGCGTTGTATAAGCAAGCTCCCTCCGGCAGTCCCTGGGCGGCTCTCGGTTCTTGAGCATGTTGGGAGAGGAGATTAGGCGGCAGTTGAAAGAGCTGCTCGAAAGCTTGACGAACGAAAAAAGCCCTTTCTTTCTTGTTATTAGTAAAGGGCTTTTCCCTTACTAGTAAAGTGGTAAGTAAGGTAGGGCGCTATTCGATGAAGAAAACAGACTTTAGGAAAGTGGTTCAGGTAGCTCAGCTGGTTAGAGCAAAGGACTGAAAATCCTTGTGTCAGTGGTTCGAATCCACTTCTAAGCGGGCTTTGGGTCCAAAGGACAGGTAGCCGGATTTTTTTAAATTCAAGTGAAAGAGGAAGCCAAAATAAAATGTGAGCGCTCCTGCACTATACGGCTTTTTGGCGTCGCCCTATCTTGCTGGAGGCAGATTTTATAAAAAAAGCGGTTGATTACTCGGATTGGTTCTCGCGTCCCTGTGCCCAAAAGGATGGGCGAGTTCGGTTCGAGTCTTCATCGATCGGGTGGATCTATATGCTGAGGGGGTGAGACGAGGTGTAGCGCAGTCTGGTCAGCGCATCTGTTTTGGGTACAGAGGGCCATAGGTTCGAATCCTGTCACCTTGATGTGAGGTAGTAAACACCTAAAGAGCACCCATCAACCCGTAAACTTTCGCTCTTTTAGAAAGATAAAAAATAGACCGCCCTTGATCTGATCTGGGCGGGATCTAAAGCAGCATTTCTTCCGAATGTTTCGGGGGCAAGCCTTAGGTTCAATTCTTTCTTGCCTATAGTCATCTTCTTCTTAGGAGTGAAACTGCATTTCAGTAGTATCTAATTCACGTAAGAAAAGAGAATCAGTCTGCATGCTTAACAGCCTTCCCTGTCTGAATCCCTTTGTAAATGTAAAAAAAAGGGGGCTCCCTCATGGTCTTTGGGGCTATGAGCAAGAACCACATTCCTTAAAGAAAGTATACCCGAAAGCACTTTCTCTAGAATGGGTCAATCAATCAGTAAGTTGCTGACATTGAAGAGATTCAAGTCGATGCTTCAACTGGCGAATTCGAGTCCTAGGTTCTCCCAATATAGTGGAGTTCCAATACCTTATTTTTTCCCGAAAAGCCATCCGCTTAGATCGAACAATAAACATTCGGGATCCTGAAAACTACTGCCGCCACGCCTCAGAGACAATATAAGCACATTGATCATGGAGTCACCATCGACTCTCCAATTGGAAATCAAGCTGAACTCGCTTAGCAGTTTGAGCCGTCTTTCAGATAAGAGGGCAGTGATCTGACCCAGGATCATGGAAAACCTGCGCTTGAGGGAACAGAAGGCGCCACTCAGCCGTTGCTAGCGCACGATCAAGCCGAATGCGAACATTTGCTTCCCCAGGTCTGACATTACACCAAAAGGAGTTCCTTTGAAGCCCAGATCAAGAAAGCAACAATCATTTAGGAATTGTTTGAAACTCCTCGTCTGGGAAAGAGTGACTGCCCTTAGACCATCTTTCTAAGCACTGGAAGCAAAGAGGTTTCAATCACCAACAGCCAGCCAGGGAAGTTGTAATGAGAACCCTAACTGAGTAATCAGTTCCAAGACTCTTCTTCTTTTAGCCTGAATTTGATCCCCATGGACACAAGTAAGATGCCATTCATAAGACCGACCCCGAAGACGAGTTGACCACCAAATCAAAAAAGTATATTGATTTACCCTACAGTTGGATAGAAACAGAACTGTCCGTCCACAGAGCCAAACCACTTGACCGACCAACCGGGTCCACATAAACCTTATTTTCCCAAACGATTCCTCCATCTCTCCAGTTTCTATTGAAAATTCAAAGTGATTTTCCTGTTTTTGGCAAATTGGATGTTCAGATGCTTATTGGGTTCCACTGTTGGTTTATCTGGAAAAGTCGGTGTGCTTTGTTGTTTGAGAATGTGAACCAGGACCCTCTTGCTATTGCCCACGGAGCTATGAGAAGTTATACTGAATCTTTGGAAGCCCTGGAGTTGCATTCTTTAATCGCCCGACCCTCCAAGACTTGAATCAGGAAGAGCTTATATATACTATGCTGCCTTTTGCCTTGCGCTTGGTCTTTTTTCTTTATTGCCTTCGCCTGTACAACTACATTTATTAAGGGCTTGTTTTGTCAAGCGTTTAATCTCCTCCTCGCTTACCTTTCTGGGTCACAGCAAAGAGTTCTTTACTTTATGTTGATATCATACCCTAGGGTTCCTTCCCTCACTTCTTACTAGCAGCTCTTCCTTTACACCTGAGAACAACCTATTCTTTTTCACAGCAAACCATGAAGAGTCGAAAGAGTTCACCGCAGAAAGCATAGCCGGAAGAGCTGAAACAGCTACCAAAGAGCTAGCTTTAGCTACCAAGAGCTCGGAGTCAACAATAGGAACCACAGCATCATCCAAATGAAGAAAGGAAGCTAATAAGTTAGTTTATCTTGCTTTTCTCGTCTTGAATCGCCTGGTGTATTTTGTTTCTTTGCCTGGGTAAGAGCTTGACGTCGCCCTTTCGACAAGAGAGTCAATATCGCTTATTCCATTCCATCAACAGCTAACTCGATGGAAAGAAATAAGGAATTTCCTTTTTGCCTGGTATTGAATCAATGGCTAATGCTATGTCCGGACCGCCTTTCGCTTAGTTGTCCTTTCTACTATCACTTCCTTTAGCAGTTCCGGAACATCTATAGTAAAGTATGCTATAATGTCGGCAATTTGATCTGCGACACTTGTACCCCCCGCTTGCCAAAAAGCTATAGTCAACTTTCACTTCACTCGAAAAAGGAATTCTGCATTGAACTTAAGTTTAAGTTCCTTCTTTCTGATCCGCCCTAAGGTAAGGTGCTCCCTCTATCTCCGCACTATAGGACAGGAAGGTTCTCTCTTCTTAGGTGCTGGCTTTCGCTTTCCCAGAACAAAAGAACAAGGATTTATACGACCGGCCCTAGAGTACCGCAAGGGAAAGATATTCTAAGAAGCACAAGAGCAGGTACCTAAGCCAGTGCCAGCTTCTAGTTCCAGTCTAGCGGATCAAAGAATCTTTCCTTCGCCCTTTGTGGCTGCTAGTGAAGTGGCAACTGGATTGCCTAGTGAAATGCTATCTCGATTGAAGCTAGATAGGTCAGTGAATTGTTAGCCAGTTGCTTTTTTTCCCTTGACCTAACGACTTTCATAGCATAGCAGGAAGCCAGGCATTGATAGGCTTACGAGATCGCAAGGTAAAGGAGTTTATGTTGGACGGTCTGATGGTGTACCCATCAAAGGGAATAAAAAAAGGATTTAGGGGCCCCGAACTAGAAAGCATACCCCATTTGCCCACCGCAGGGGCTCTTTTCTCGCAAACCTCTATCAATTACAGGGGGGGTCAAAAACAAGTACTATCGGAACTACTTTCAGACTAGCCTTCCTCGATCAAGATCTTTTCACTGGGAACAACCCCTTCTCATATTTCATTTCATTATTGACCCAGTGTAGGCTTGCTTCGCATAGGCTACACTGGCTTGGGAAGAAAGTAAGCGCGGTTGGTGTTAATAGGGAAAACGGGCCTAGTTTAATGCGATCTTACATTTCATTTCGAAATTCTTCTCTGTTTCAGCAGAGGCCTAAGAAGACCGAGAGTCTGGACTTATGCCCCCGGAAAAGACCTGTTTCAGTTCCATTCCAGACCTTGCTCCTTAAGCCTTTGCAGCATTTTCCATCGATGCCTACCTCTGGCTCTGGGCGGGAGGTGTCCTAATGTCCTTCGCTAGCTACTTGCTTTGCGACCTTTGCTACCTTTCAAAGAGCCGGGACGAATATGAACATGAACCCTTTCGCCCCTCTCCTTTCAGTCGAGTGGCTATCGCTCCTTCTTGGAGATCTTCTCCGGGCACAAACCAAGCAAATCTCAAGTGTCAATCGTAGCTTCTTCGAATCTCTCTATTTAAGTCTTATTTTTTTTATTTTTCTACGCACACTAGTGAAGCGCGCTCACGTAAAACAAACACACGAACTGAACTTAGGGTTTGGTTTTTCAGACGGCCAAAACTCCAGTCAGCACATTTTTTTTTACAATACAGTACTACTTTATTATATATTTTATTAGAATCTTAACATAAGAGAGAAAAAAAAAGCAATCTACTTAGGTAGGAAGGATAGGAGCAGATCTCCGCCCTAAATTAAAACACAAACTACTGTGGGTCGACGGACCCTTTATTTGAATCTTATAGAAAGAGCTAATGCTCATTTCTCGGGGGATTGGGGGGGCAACTCATTCACACTTGATGTTATATAACGGGATGTAAGAAAACAGATGTCCCCCTGTCTCGCGCGAAGAAAGAACCAAGCAAACCGCTTTCACATCCTATGTCTTGCGCTTGACCTATAACCAGCTCTCCTTGGGAAAGAAAAGAGCTTGCAATGCGGGCTACTCTATTGGATCCTATTCGTTCGGCTGGGCTGGAAATGGCTGCCTCACTGCGTGGACTCCTACCATCGAAGCAAACTAGCCTGGCCCAACATGTAAACTTTCTCCATGAGATGGGCTTACCCTATGATTGCCGGCTGACAAAAAGAGGTAAAGATTGAAACATTCCTTATTTGGTTTGGCTTGCCTATCTCTTTGCCTTTCGATTTCTATCTTTCTCTCAGAATCAGAAAGCCTGCGCTTCGCTTCCCAAGATATTTAGGGAAAAGGGCCTTGTCGGCCACCGCTTGCTGACGACGGAACGCATCGTCAATTAAAGGGTCCTCGCGTTGGACTTAGTTGGAAAGGTAGGTGTTCGGCATGTCCCTTGGTTGCGAACTTTTTTAGTAGGGCGGGTCGCTTTGGAGATCCCATTCCTCACGTTACCGTTGTCCCCAGACTTCACCCTTTCAACACTTGTATACTTTTTCATTTCAATAGTAAGGCCTGTCCCTGTCTCCAACAAGTGTGTGATCCACTGATTCACTGAGTGACTCTTTCTTACCGCGGCAGTCCCTATCTCTTAAAGCCCTATCAGACTTCCTCCCTCGAGAAGGGACTGCCTTCCGGACTCCATGTGATCCCCTGACACATGGGGATGGAGCCAATCCGAGGTACATAGGTACGAATTAGACTCTCCCAGTCGGCAGTTATGTCATTAACGACATCTACCATCTGATCAGAGTCCGTCGGAGTCACTATTGATTCTACTACTTTATTAGTCAATCTCTTGGCTAAGGGTATAGCCCTTGCAAGAGTGAAGAATGAAAAGTAGAGTTTCAGGACGTCTCATCTTTCCGACTTTACTACGATGGAAAGACGGGATAATCCTAGGATACCCTGACCTCGTCAACGAGACAGGAAAAGGCGCCCTAGAAGCTGACGCGTCAGTCCGCTCTTATTGCCCTTATGTGATTTGAACCGGCGTAAGGAGGTTCAGTCAAGTATAGTATCATGCTTATTCGGTAATGGGTTAACCTCATCACCCCGATCTTCATCATCACTTATGACAGCGATAGAAAGACATCAAGCTTTTATCATCATTTGAGACGTCGTTAATGGAATCTTCCTTCCTCTTTTCAACTTTCCAATTCAAATAACAAAAAGGGAGATGGAGAGGTCAGTCAAGCTATATAAACCATCGGGAGAGAGGAAGACCACCGTGGATGCCTACAGCTAACCTTTCACCTTTCAGCAAGGGGCTTGATTGGCCCATCCTTGAACCACCTTCCATCAAAGAAGATTTATTGTGTAAAGAATGAGGTTCTAAGGCAAAGGGGAAAGGATAAAGAAAAAGGTCTATTCGCGTAAAGAGTTAACTATCTGACGAGGCTATTCTTATTAGTTTAGTGCTACGAATACTAAGACTCCCGTCCTAATGAGCTAAAGGGCTGTACCATTATCAAGCTAGCCATCAGGGGAAAGGGCCTAACTGAAGGGAGTAATATGCCAGTAGCAGTCCCCATATCTTAAACTAGCTTATTCTCTGATATCATAGGTCGAGCGAGGGCCAGTATTTGCTGACTCATATATAGTAAGAGGCTAGTTTCCACCCATCCTTCACTTGTCCTTCCCTCTTCTAGCCATGGAGAGTGCCCTGTAAGCCAGTAAGGTTATTCTCTAGGACCAGTCAGAGATTTTCTTTCTAGTTAGATCCGTTCTGGAAGTGAGCAAGCAAACTAGACACGAAAACTAAGGATAGACGCGCTGGGATAGCAAGCAAGTTTGTTGAAAGAGGGGCAGGAGATTCTAGATCTGCTGAAAACCAGGTTATAGGGCTGTATCTTTCCATGGTAGGGGCATTCCCTCTTGTAGCAGTCTCAGTCCCCAATCCAATTTCAGTTGCAGAATAAAGGTAAGTCGAGCCTGCAGTTGGAGTGTTAAAGGTAGCAGTCCCCGAGGTAACACTTTCTAGATTACCATTCTCAGTCCCATTAGTCCCTGACTCTGTCAAGCCATCAGGATCAGACAAGGAAGAAGGAGGAAAGGAAGCTAGAGATAGCAGATTATCGGGCAGCGGCAGGATGAAATTCATTTTTAGTTTAAGTTATCGTTGCAGCCTTGGATCGAGTTGCAGTGCTAAGAGAATCTCCTGCTTTTTTCAAAGCAGCTATAGCTATCTTTTCATCTTCTGGCCTTAGTTATTATAATACGTTTTACACTCTTTAAGCTATTGATGTAGCCTCTTGTCGCTACCTACTAGATCTTCGAGTGGAAGATATTTTAGTTCCTATGGGATGAAGCTTTCCTAGCCTCAAGTATTCATCTCAGAGGTAATCTCATAAAGTGATGTCAGATTAGCACGCTCTTGGGTTTAACTAACAAGGACTTTTCTTTCGGTATCGGGCTACTAGCTGTAAGGCTCTGGGTTTTTTCCCAGGTTATGCCATAATCCTATCGAACTATTGGATTTCTCGATGGCTATATTCTTAACACACTTGTTTCGTTCGAGTTGTAGCTTACATCGTGGGAAGAAAGGGGGCAATCTCAATAGAAGATATTGATTTATATTAGTCCATGCGTGCCACGTTCAGCTATAGATGGATGACTTGATTCAATGGAGACTGGATTCCGCCTACCAATATTTCCAATAGTTAGAATCCTTATTACTAGAACTGGCTCTAAGAGACCTGCTGTAACCGTTATTGGGGAACTGCTACCGTAATCCGGACTACATATTCCACTAGGCGAGTTCTTTAGAACTTTCTTTTTCAGCAGATCGATCCACTTTTCATTCATCAAAAACGTGACTCCCCTAAGTAAACTGCACTGTCGGAAAGACAGACTGTCTTCCGGTCGAGGCATACTATCTAAGCGACTCTCCTAGTGGTCTTTTTGAACAGATCCACGCGCTCGATCTTATATATGTCACCTGCTTCACTTTAAAAACCCATATTCCCGCAAGCCGTGTCGAGTTCACAACCTAGGGCAGAAAGCGAAAGGCTAGAATGATTTAAATAACGTACAAACGCGAAGAAAACCTCCTGCAGTACCGGCCGTGTCCTTGGCTCTCACTCCCATGAATCAGATAGTGCCATACGTCCCACCACAACCGTCCGATCCTCTGATGGAGAAGATCAGTCGCCTTGAACGGGCAGTTAATAAGTTGAGTAGGGACAAGTATGATGTTGCAGATCTTGAGAATCTCTCCCTATACCCCAAAGTCAGGCTTCCGTACGGTTTTCAGTGGCCAAAGATAAGTTATTGATAAAGCGGGTTTCGTCTCATTTTCCGGAAAGCCAGTCATACTATTCCACTTTAGCTAAGCTAATGATGAAACAGGATCTGGATTTGTCTGCAGATGATGATGTCCACTCCTGGCTCGATGCGCTTAACGAAAGGGAACTCTCTAGATTAAGAAAGAATTTCCTTCGTAATTAAGCAGCATCCTTTAAGTGAGTAGGGGTGCGCCGGACCGCCGACGAATAATAGGTACCCCCACACCCCAGGCAGAGTTAGTGAGCCGTGTAATAGGCGACCATTTCGCGCGGTTCGGGGGGCACTTGAGTCAGCCGCCGGCGCCCGACTGCGTCTTGACCCCTATCCAAATTTTGGGCAAATTCCCCCTTCGTACTACCAAAAAATGAGATTCTTGCCGAATCCGAGTTTGCTGCTCCAACCATTACCAAACTCATACCTATTCTGTTTAGTACTTCAGGTGCTTCTGTTGCGTATAATGTAAATCCCGTAGCGGATCAATTCCAACGAGCCTTTCAAACAAGTACTTTTTGTAATCGACTCTATAGCTTCTTCAATAAACGCTGGTTCTTCGATCAAGTTTTGAATGACTTTCTAGTCAGATCGTTCCTGCGTTTCGGATATGAAGTCTCATTCGAAGCTTTAGACAAAGGTGCTATTGAGATATTGGGCCCTTATGGTATCTCGTACACATTCCGACGATTGGCCGAGCGGATAAGTCAACTTCAAAGTGGATTTGTTGTGCGAAGAGTGCGTTATGACCCGTGGCCGCCTGCCTGGTCTGGTGGGGGTGGCTCCTCCGTTGTGGGTAAACGGGGAACCCGACTCTACGAACCCGAGGAAAGGCTGCACAGCAGTAGTAGGGGCGTTAAGACCGGAGCTTTTTGTAGTGCTAGCAGGAATGCAAGTGAATGAATCCCATCCCCTAGCGAGTGAAGTGCTTACGCCCCTTTAGATTAGAGATAGGGGCGCGCTAGCGCTTTAATAATAATAGAAAGGTTAGGGGGCTGAGAAAAGCTTGCTGTCTACTTCTCGAGCCTTCACTGCCCCGTTCTGTAACT